>APFE031081931.1:0-11656 GCA_000404065.3 Pinus taeda | reverse complement strand
CTCTTCAACTTCAACTTCATCTTCAGGAATGGCACTTTCTGCATGTGGTTGTCAAGCATCTCGGTGTGGCTATGCACTAAATGTATCTTCTTCCTCTCATTCTCATGAGTCGCTCATTGATTCGGGAGCTGCTTATCACATGGCCAAAAACAAAGCCATGTTTTCTTCTTTAAATGATTGTAACACCAAAAATATATATGCTGGTGATGATAGATCTCTTAGTGTTGTAGGGACTAGAACTGTTCATATAGACAATGGTGAATTTAAGGATGTATTATCTATTCCAACCTTATCCTACAACCTTCTATCTGTATATCAGATAACTCATTCAAGTGAAGATAAAATCATTGAATTTTCACCTCACGATGTTGTAATTAAGGACCTAAGAGATCCTAGACAGATTTTAGCTACTGGCATTGCTGATGATTCTACAAGGTTGTATACGTTTCACAACTTTGGGTCATCAAATATTCCCTCGGTATTTGTTGCTAATAACGATGAAGTGAGCAAAATTTGGCATGAGCGATTTGGTCACTTAAACTATCGCTCCCTTCAGAATCTATGTAAAAAAAATATGGTGACAGGTCTTCCAATGGTATCTTGCAAAGATGGTGTTTGTTCCGGATGTGTACTCGAAAAACATCATCGGGACAGTTTTGAAAAACGTGCCTCTTGGCATGCCTTAGCCCCTTTACAGCTTGTGCATAGTGATTTATGTGGTCTACTTCCAGTTGTTTCATTCTCTAGCTACAAGTATTTCTTAACTTTAATTGATGATTTCTCCAGACGCACTTGGGTATACTTCTTAAAACTCAAGAGTGAAGTATTTAACAAGTTCTTGGCCTTTAAGGCCTTTGTTGAAAAACAATCTGGACATCAACTTCTTAAGCTAAGATCTGATAATGGTGGAGAATATGTTAAAAGCACCTTCATCAACTTTTGCACTGAGAATGGAATTCAAATGAAACATACTATTCCATATACTCCGCAACAAAATGGTGCAGTTGAAAGGAAGAATCACACCTTAAAGGAAATGGCTAATTATATGCTTCAATCTAAAGGACTTAGTCTTAATTATTGGGCAGAAGCAATTAACTAGGCAAATTACATAATAAATCGCACTCCTACTAAGGTTTTAAATAATATCATTCCTGAAGAAGCATGGAGCTCAATTAAACCAGATGTAAGTCACTTTCGTGTTTTTGGAAGTGAAGCATGGGCCCATATTCCAGATGAGAAACATAAAGCTTTAGAACCTAAGAGTGAAAAATGTATTTTTGTTGGATATTCTGAAGATGTCAAAGGATATAGGCTTATTCCACTTAAGTCCAAAAATAACATTAGAAGAGATGTAAAGTTTTATGAAAATATATCGGCCTACGAGCCTAGTTCGACGAATGTGCCACCTCTCTCTATCTCTTCTACTTTTGAACCTATTTTTTCTTCAGATGATGAAAGTGAGGATGACAATCCTCCCCCACCTTCTCAGGGTCCTCCTTCAGCTCCTCCACTTCCAAAATGGGTCCGTGTTACTCGGGATGCAGCAGGTGATCTTGCCGGTGATCCTATAGATCAACACCGTACATGTTCTCAGTTCGAAAGAGCCTCTTCTTTACTAGCTCAAGTCTTAGCGAATTATGATCCTGACACCTTTGCAGAAGCTTTAGGCCATCCAGATTGGGACGCAGCTATGAATGAAGAATATCATTCATTATTGACAAATGATACATGGGATCTTGTTCCTCTACCAAAGGGACGAAAACTTGTTAGATGCAAATGGTTTACAGAACCAAGTATGGACTGGATGGGAAAGTTGATAAACATAAAGCTCGTCTTGTTGCTAAGGGTTTTTCACAAGTTGAAGGCATTGACTATACTAAAACCTTCTCCCCTGTTGCCAAAATCTACTTTGTCCACCTTGTTCCTTCCCTTGCTACCTCTTTCAAATGGGAAGTCCATCAGATGGATGTTAAATCCGCCTTCTTGCATTGGGACTTACATGAAGAAATATATATGGAACAACCCATTGGCTTTATACAAACAGACTCCAGTCTTGTATGTCGTCTTAAGAAATCCCTTTATGGTCTCAAGCAAGCTCCTCGGGCTTGGTATGCCAAAATGGATAGCTTTCTTTTAGAATCTGGCTTTTCTAGGTGTCATTCTAACAATATTGTCTACAGCAAGAAAGTGGGAAAGTCTCTTATCATTCTTGTTCTTTATGTTGATGATCTTATCCTCACTAGTAGTGATCCCAACCTTATCAACCATGTGATGTCCAGCCTTAAAAAGAAGTTTGAAATGACAAACTTAGGACACTTGCATTATTTTCTTGGTCTTCAAGTCTTGCAATCCAAGGAAGGTATTTCCCTTTCCCAATCCAAGTATGCCTGTGATCTTCTACGCCATTTTCACATGGAAGACTGTAAGCCAACTCCTTCTCCCTTTCAGTCTGGAGTCAAACTTTCAGTCACTTGTACTTCCCCTAAAGTTGATGCTACCTTATACCGTCAACTTGTAGGAAAACTTTTGAATCTAACCCATACTCGTCCTGACCTTTCCTTTGTTGTTGGTCTTGTTGCTCGGTTTAAGCAAAAGCCACATGAAAGTCATTGGAAAGCAGCTAAAAGAATACTTTGTTATGTTCGAGGTACAGTTCAGTTTGGAATTTATTACAGTGCCGAAGCATCTCCTCTATTGGTTGGTTTCACTGATTCCGATTGGGCTGGTGACCCTGATGATCGGAAGTCTACTGCCGATTATGTGTTCACTCTTGGTTCAGGACCTATTACATGGGCTTGCAAGGAACAAGGTGCCATTTCTCTTCCTTCAGCAGAAGCAGAGTATCGTGGTGCCGTAGAAGCTAGTAAGGAAGCCTTGTGGCTTCGACAGATCCTATCAGAGTTTGGCTTTCAGCAGCAGCATCCGACTACACTTTGGTGTGATAATCAAAGTGCCATTCAACTATGCAAAGATCCAGTCCACATCAGCGTAGCAAACACATTGAACTACACATGCACTTCATCAGAAAGCTCATTCATGACCATGTTCTTGAAGTGCAATATTGTTCAACAGATGATCAAGTTGCAGACATCTTTACAAAGGCTCTCACAGAGGAGAAGTTTACTAAACTTCGATTTATGGTTGGAGTTCAGGAAGTTGTCACTAAGGGGGGATAGGCTCTAGTGCCTCCTTCCTTCTCCTATTGTGTCATATTTGTAAATCCTTCAATCCTATCCCAAGTTGTTCTTAAGGGGGGATGTTAGGATATTCCGACACATAGGAAATAGTTAAGTATAACTTGGTCTAGTATAGAGTTAGGTAAAGTGTGTTTCTTTACTATGTACTTTTGAAACTTACAATCCGATGGTCACGAAATGTAGTGATCTGATGGTTCATTCTCTCCTCGGTATTACCGACACTTGATCCGTGGCTTAACACCTGATTGGTCCATCATCTCTATTTAAAGAGCATGGAGGGTCATTCGTAGGTTAACTGTTCATGAGAGAAGCTTATGTAAATTTTCATTCTTTTATTAATAAATTTCCTGAAGTGGCCGTGTTGGCTCAGGTCGTGGACTGTTTCCCTCTTTGATGGTTTTAACCACGTCAAAAATACTGGTGTATTGATCTGTGATCTGTTTGTGAGCGGTGTCCTTTGGTGTTCTATCTGAGGAACTTACCTTGTAAATTCCTACATTGACCTGCTGAAAATACTGATAGAAATCCTAAAATAATCTCATGTACCCACTGATCAGTTGGATAACCTAATAAAAAAGAAACTATTGAGATAACCTGTCTAGTCATTTCTGGGAACATGGAGGAGGGATATGGAGGATTTTTCCTAGGTAATTCTGCATTTTATGCAGGAATATTTCAAAAAATTTAGCTCTTTGACGAAAGGTGAGCTTCTTATAGATTTCCATGAGGTAATCCATAGAGAAGGGGTGTAGAGAGGCTGAAGGTTTTAATTGAAGCATTTGGAAAATCGACTCTAAGGATATGGTCAACAATATATCATTATTTTGAGCAATAATGTTTCTTTGGCTTGGGATGTATTTGAAATGGCACCAGATTACAATTTCGGGGAAGAAATTAGTCTGAGGAAGGATGAATTGAGGTAGGAAGGAGTCCCACATGCTCAATTCATCACTGTCATCAAGGAATTTTTGTTCAGCCAAATTGTGGAGTTCACATAAGTTGAAGTCACGTTGGGTTTCAACAATCTTATATTCCTGGTTAACAAGGGCTAGTCTGCCTAAATCTATGATTGGAGGAATCATTGAGTTTTCCTCTATCATCTTAGCTTTCCCCTTTGAAGACATAATGAAGGTATGTAGGCTAAGAGTGATGATTACTAAATAATTTGCAGGTTGATGTAGCGTCGAAGAAGTGCTTTGATTCTGGTGTGTTTGTCTAGTTATATTGAGCTTGTGTAACACCCTCCTCCTGCATCTACCCAAGCAACTAGCTAGTTAGGGTAAAAATGTGACAAGAGGCCACTATGATATGACTTGACCTTCTAAGTCACATTAAGGAAGTGGAATTGATAGAAACACACCATACAAACATCCAACATCATCAACATAACCCTGAGAGGACAAGTCAGCCACAGAGATAGCCTGTCCCTAGGTCGCACTTTTGTTTTAGGTCTCTTGGGTTATAGTCTCTCTCATGCTACGAGAAAGGGAGTGACCAACAACCTAAGTCGCTCTCACAGGCCTTCTTGCTAGCAAATGTGGACCAGAATTATCAGTGTTATTCCATTGACCTCGAGATTTAAGCAACTTTTTCAAGCTCAGAGCCAAGGTCACTGCCCATAATTGATCCATATCTTCAAATTAGTAAGATAACATGGGAATGGCAGTGCTAAAGCAAATACTTTTTCAATACCTTGACTAGACCCAAGAATTACATCAAACATATTGCAAATGTGTAATCTACAAGTGTAATTCACAGTTTTGAGCTTAGGGGTCTCATACTTAGCTGAGAATCACTAAGAACCATTGATGCCTCAATGCATCAACTACCATTCCATACATTAGGTCATAGATACATTGATCATTAAATTATAAGTAAAACATGATGAGAGCCACACATGGATGTTGTCATAAAACACATACATAAACAACATAATAGCAGCAGAAAATACTCATGAAAGTACAGTTATATAGGCCACATATAATCCATCAAAATGCTCATAGAAATATAAGGAGAAATAACCATTCATTAATGATGCAAAATCCAAACCTAGGATGGGACTTCCACATTCCACTCGATCGTAGAATGGATGAGCCAAATATCTCTTCAGCCATTAACCCCGTTGCCATATTCCAAGCATGAATGTGGGATGTCATAGAACACATAAATCAAAACTCATCCAGGGCTTCCAGAGGCCATCCACCTCAACCCATAGAACAACGATACCACCTCACGGTTATACATCACAAAACCATGATCATATTGGTCTCCATCCAAGACTTCCAAGACTTCTATAACGTTTGTTCCAACCAAGCCTTCAAGGACTAGTAACTCAACCCACAACTGTTGCCGAGCTTCTAGAGAATTTGTCCAACCAAGGCTTACAGGACTAGTAACTCAATTCACCAAGGGTTTCCACAGAATTTTTCCAACCAAGGATTCCAGGACTAGTAACTCAACCTAAGCTGTTACATGAATTCCAGAGCGTTTGTCCAACCAGGGCTTCCAAGAACTAATAACTCAACCCAAGCTAAGGAAACATGAGAACCAACCGAAAACAAACAATGAAAATAAACCCATAGTCACCATGGCTATCCAAGAAATGAAAAGGCTAGGAAATCCATTGTTAATCCAGGCAATCCTCCATGCCAAAAATAGTGAAGGAAACATACATGCAACTTGGTACCTGCGAGAAATATGATGTAGCTATTGATCGCGATGCCTCCTTGCACTTTCCTGCTTTTTCTTTGCCTTCTTTCTCCAAGAATCCAAGTATACGACACCCTCCTACAGTGCTGCAAGAAAAAGTCCAAGAGTATGAGAGAGAGAATAATGAAAGAGAGCTCCAACAATGAATTGATAGAAAGGTGACCAACTAATCCTTAAAATCCTTTTTATGAATGAGGCCTCTATTTTCTTAATTTCCATTATTTTCCTTCATTTTCCTCCTCACATACAACCAATGACCTTTCATATCCTTTTTCTCCTAATTTCCATTTTTTTCATAAATAATTGTGCGCAAAAATTCCTTTTTCTCTTTTAATGCCTTAACCGTTTCCTTTGAAACTTTCTTTAGCCATAAAAAAACCAAATGAAAAACCCCTAGGATGTCTTGTTCAACACTCAACTTGGAATAAGTGTCGCATTGCCCGTGGTTATTGTTTTTAGCTTTTATTACATGGAATTTTCACTAGGGTTATTACAACCTGGATATGTAGTTTTGCAAGAACAAAATGCGTAAAAGGAAAAAACAACAAAATATGTATTTATGTATAAATGGGAGGATTTAACATTTCAGAATACTTGTTATGGGAGTGGGTCATTTATTATGGAAACGGTAGAGGAAATGAATGGGTGGATAATGGTAAATGAACCGTTGAATGAGTAGTGGGCAGTTGGTAGAGGTGGGATGGTCATTAGCTTTTGGCGGGAGCGGGAGATGGCGATTTTCATGGGAGGGGTATGAAATGGATTAGAGGCAGACATGTAGCATAAGCGGGATTTTAAAAATGGCTTTTCGGACAACCCCCCCTCCCTTGGATAAATGTCAGAGGGGCTGGGGTGGTCCAAAGTACATTCCTGGTATTGATTTGGGTGGGAGCAGGAATGCGGCGTTTGATTAATGTGCCCATATTTACACAAAACGATAAAACATCAAATGAAGTCACTTTATTACAAAGTATGATTAATCCCTTAATTAATCTTAAAATAATTAAATAATTAATTAACCATAATGTGTAGCATTTAAACTAGCTCGTATTTTGTATATTTCTTGGTAATTTTTCCTTTTTTTGTCATTTCTTTTTTTCTATTTTCTCTTTTATATCCCTTTTCATTTTTTAAAATTATTTTCTCTATATCTATATCTATATCTATATCTATATCTATATCTATATCTATATATCTATATATATATATATATATATATTATATATATATATATATATATATTTCTTTCATTTTTTTTCAACAAGTAAATGTAAAATACAGGGTAGGTTCCAACAACCATCATGCTTTCCTTTTGATCATTGGATGTTATGGGTCATCATAAGATGGATGAAAGGGAAGGTCACTCTATCGATGAATGCAAACATCCTTCAAAAAAATTTCAATAGCCACCAAACTTTTTGTTCGATAGTTAATTTTTTTTCTTTTTTTTTTTGTTTTTTTTTTTCCGTCAAACTGATGATAGTGCAAGTTAGTCTACTTACAACTTATAATATTGTCATTGGGGGTCTATCAAATTATAGTGTTTGAAGACTATTGAGAGGGAGTATATATTGTGTGTGTGTGTGTGTGTTGGCACTATGACTAATATATTGTCCTTGATGTCAAACTAGATATAATATGACGTAAAATGTTGTCCTCGATGTCAACATGTGGCATCCTTGATGATTACGGAGAATATCTAAATTGTTGCACATGACATGAATGTTTGTATAAGTATTTCTTATGTGGACTTATCCTTCTTGCAAACAAAAGAGATATCCCTAGACTTCAAAGAACCCTAGTAATAAATAATAGGAATTGCTACCTTTCTCTAGACTCTGATTAACTAAAAGAAAATACAATGATATATGCCTCTTACCGATTAAATGAAATTATTGATGAAGTCCCCTTCAAAGCTTCCAGCCATTCACTCCTTGATGCTTTAGATATCCTCTCTTCGCTCCCCACAACTTCTCCATAATGTCCTAAAAGAGATCTGCATAGAAAGAGACAAATAAGCGATCAAAGCATCCAAAATATAACCAAAGAGATAAATGGACTAATTAACCAATTATATATCATAAAATGATCAATATGCAATCAAAATTTATGTAGGTGATCAAGGAATCCTAAAAATTAGATCAACAAATATTTAATTGAGAAATAAAAATTGTGTTTATATTAATAAACAATAGAAAATCCTTACAACCATATAACCTTAATGTTACAAGTCCCTTCTACAATATCCAAACCTTTTCCTTGTAAGAATATCCTTCCAACCTTATTCCAATATCATGAACCTACTTCCAACAATCCTCTCATAATCCTCAGACATGTAGTAGCTTTATAGGCCAAGAATGGTAAGTTTTGGATCCATTCTCCAAGGGATGAGATCCACTAATTGTGGGATAGGGGTTCCATAAAGGAAGGGGAGTTGCTCCATAATGGGAGGGTTCATGACTGATAAACACCTACTTGAAGCTTGATGGTTTGTATAGATGTTATCAACAATGCTTCTAGACATTTTTCTTTTATTTTTACATTCGTTGACTCATGTTCGCAGGTCACAGTGTAAGATAATGCGTACTTATGTGCATTGTTTAATGGTATTCTCTGCGTATGCACAAAAATTAACTAGGGAACTACGTAAGAAGCAAAAAAATGATTTTTGTACCATAATATCCAAGAATTCCACTTTGTTTGGGATGATTGATATTCTAAATTTGTAGGAGAATTCTCTTGGGACACATTTGTGGATAGTAAAAGTTCCAAACTGATGGTCAATTTCTCAATGTGACAAAATGATGTGTAACAAATTGTCCCCTAAAGTTAAAAGTCAAAAGAGATACATGATGATTAAAGTGCTTTATCATGCCAACATTTGGGTTAGAGACTGCAATCAAAGACCTGAAACAATCAATCAAATGTTACAATAAAATATAAAATATCATCATTGAGGTAGGCATTCCCATACTCAGAGTTTAATTGTCTCAAAGAATAGTACATAAATACATCTGAAGATCCATGTCAAAAGACGAAATAGTATGGGCACAACCATCAATGGATCTATGTTTACAATCATGAATATTTAATAAATCCACGTAGCATGGATGGATGAAACTAGATCTAGGGTCTTGATCTCCATCTCTCGATCTATGGTACAAATCTAGCCATACGAGTGAATGTCTTGAAGTCGAACATGGTAGAAACCACTTGATTACCAGTCAATGATGTTAACTGTTAACCAGTGTGAGAGAAACCACCAATAATGACAGTGTCTCTTATGGTACATCCAGTACAATCTATGAAGTGTGAATCGATGTGCTGATGTCGAACACTCATATAATCATTCGATCAAAGGTCAATGATAAGAAATTATCGTCGAAGGCAAGAAACCAGCCATTAAGGCATGCAGGCTCCAAGGTACTGAAGGTTTATATATCAACTTCCTAGATAGTGAGATGAATTCAATAGAAAGCGATCTGTTGCAGGAGGACCGAAGCGATCTGTTGCAAGAGGACCTATGGCATGAAACTCATGTCAATTTTTGAAGAACAACAATTTAGAGTAATCCAGGACTTGCTTAGGGATGGTCGATGCAACTGAAGGCTAAGACTGGAAAATCACTTGGACTGAGGTTGAACTTATCTTGAACATATCAAAGACATGACATGCTGAATTGGAAACATTTGACTCAAAATAAAACCCAAATGAATTGAACACTATCAATGAGGTATGGTCAAATGAGAGGAAAATGGATTTCCCAACCTAGACACAAAAGTGACGGAGTGTCATGTTCAAGAGCAAAAGACTTCATTTTATATAAAAAACAAAGGTTCTGTCTCACTTTTCCCGCACCATTATTTCAAAGTACCTCTTTATTTTTTACAAGCTTGAGGAGGATAACATATGCTTTTCCTAAGCGTTCATCCTTTGGACGAGTCCTTCGAAGTATTTTTAACAAACCCTAAGAAGGAGTGGTTCAATCTCGTCTTGCTTAATGAGCCCTGTACTATTTAAATTTTACCATTCCAATAAAGGGGTAACTCGATGTTATTTTCATATTTAAAGAGTTTGAAAAGACACGAAAAGAAAACTTGTTCAGCTGTTTTACCGTAAAATTTTAACGAGCCTGAAGAAAGTAAAGCTCGATGTTTTTCAGTTTTAGGGAGTCAGGAGCAAAAGATAAGTAAACTCCACATTGTTCTTTTTCATAAATTGAGTCCCTCAAGCTCAAAAAAGGGTAAAATGATGTAGGAGAGAACTCTATTTACCATGATTAGTCAACATATACCTTTTTCGTAAATAATATGTTTTAGCATGTAAAAGGGGTAAAATTATATTGCATAGACAGTTGTTAATTTACTTTTACGAGGTCGAACAATCAAGTACTCGATGGTTTTTTCATGTTTTAGGAGTTTGAAAAGGGTGTAAAGAGAACTCCAGGGTTTCTGTTAAGTTTTAATGAGTTTGAAAAAGTGATAAAATGTACTCAATACAAAAATGACTTGTTTTCGTTAATGACCTGTGACCTCCACACTTAAATTCAAAATACTTATCTCTACTCAAAAAATAAAGTGAAAAAGATTATAAAACTGTATCTTAATAGGGAATATGAAAAAATAATATTTAAAGGGGCCTACAAACTTATAAAAAACCCAAAAAGTAAAAAAGTTTTTACCATTTTTAATTTTATTAATCCAAAGATATGAAAAGAAAATTCAAATGAAATATTTTATTTACGTATCATTTAAAATTTATATTTACTAACATTCCATAATAAAGAAGTGGATGACAGGAAAATGTATGCATTCTACATGGTGGATATAATTTGTCCTAGAAAATAGATAATAGTGAGTGATACATGGTGGATATAATGTGACCTATAAAATAAATATAGTGAGATATATTTTTTTCTTTTTGGTTGGTTTAAAATTTGTTTTTTTGTTTTGTTTTTTTTTTACTGGTTTTAAATGTGAAATGACTTGCACAATCATTTATAATTTGAACGTCCTCATTTGCAAATAACCATACCCCCTGCCACATCTTTCTCAGTACAATATTAAGCATATATAATCATACAAATCATGTATCATGGCTTCCACATGACTTTCACATGACTTCCACAATCATTTATAATTTGAACATCCCTTTTTACAAATAACTAGGTCCCCTAACACATCCTACTCAGTACAAGATTAAGGATATATAATCATACAAATCATATATTATACATAAATCATAATTAACCATATTTTACACATAACCATGATCATCCATGGATATATGTGTCTCAATCCAAGATCACCATCCATGTCATACATCTATGTCCAAACTAGGATACCAAAAGAGAAAACATCAAAAATATCCAATTAACCAAAATTAGTCTTTATCATAAGCACATAGGAATCATGTGACCTAAAACAAGTCTATAGCATACACGTATATACATAATTCTAGCATGCATAATCTTTATATCATTGCATCAAAATCACCCTCTCCAAGTGTCATTAAAGCTATATCACCAAGAAGGGACACTATAGCTACAAAAGTTTGGGACAAGATTGGAAGAATATGAAATGCTCTAGGGCATTTTGTCAAAATATTAAAGGCTACCAAGAAAGCAAGGTGCATCTCTTACACTCATATATATGTTTACATGAACATCTCAAAACCCATACCTAAATCCAACAAGATTTCCTACCAAGATAAACTGTGGAAATAAACCCTCGACTACAACCATATTCCTT
>APFE031081930.1:33800-66864 GCA_000404065.3 Pinus taeda | reverse complement strand
CGATTTTATCAATAATATGATATGTATATATAATTTTTTGGCGAATCTCTCACCAGGCATGGCGAATATTTTACTCAAATATAAAATCTTATGTTTATTGAATACACAAATGAAATCATTGCATTTCTTTACAATATCTCTTGAAATCAAAATTACCGAAATTACATATCGATAATCTAGTGGGTGTAAGATAAAATTCACCTGTGCCATTCACAGAAAGCATGAGAAAAAACCTAATACTATATATAAAACCAATAAAAATTCAAATTCATCACTTCTAAGGACCTCATAACCACCCTACCAATACACAAGTATGTTCCTGTTTGCAATTAGAAAAATTACCCAAATTAGAATCTGTTTACTCCACTTCTAGGGACCTCGTAACCACCCTGCCAATACACAAGTATGTTCCTGTTTGCAATCAGAAAAATTACCCAAATTACAATATGTTTACTCTAGGATATGTTGGAAAGTTATAGAAGGATGACTAGTGCAATCAATCCATTCCTTTTAGCCCTGGATTTGTTTCAGTTTAAAACAAAAGTATACAAATATACTTGTCCAATGCCTATGCTTTAACCATTCACCTTAAAATGTTTTTACAATATAATTTCCTAAGTCTATTTAATATCTTCATTATCATAAAAACCAACCTATATCCATCTTAACTCCACATCTGCCACTCTTAGGGGATGAAATCTATTTATCCCTCTGAGCACTTGGTAGACCCAGAATTAAGATGGATCTAAGATATAATTTCCCCTTTAAATAGTCTATGCTCACATGAATACCATGGGTCAATACCATGGGATATCATAAACCTAGAGCTTAAAAATTACTATTAGTAATTTATAAAAATTAATAAAATTAATAGTTGATTTTATTTTATTTTTATTTTAACCAAGCTAAAATGTTTAACATACATTAAATTACAACATCCATTTTTACTCTTGATCGGATCAAATATTTTTTCACTCTATGCTAGTTTGCATATCACGATATTTGATACCTCTCAGCGGTTAGTAGATCCAGAGTAAGGATGGATCTATTCTGGTTTAATTCCCCCATTTAAATAGGCTACATTCCAAGTGAATACATGGGTCAATACCATTTGCCATTTTGGTGAATACCATGGGTCAATACCATGTGCCATTTTTATTTTTATTAATACTAATATTAGGGTTAATAATGTTTTTTTGCATGGTATTAATAACAATCTAGTCCATGGTATTTGTTCCATAGTATTTTGCCCATAGTTTTCACCTAAATATAATGCATTTTTTGAGTGTTCGTAAATATAAGGTGACTTATGGGGTAAATATAAAAATGTTTTATTTGTTTACCATACCTCTGGTTTATTTATATTTTTATTTAATTTACCATACCTCTTTTACAAATATGATATTTGGCCCATAGGATTCACTTAAATAAAACCTCTTTCTTGAGCCTTCATAAATAGAACGAGGGTTATGGACTAAATATAAAAAGAGGTTTTATTTTATTTACCATGCCATGCGTCTAGTTTATTTATATTTTTATTTATTTACCATACCTTTTGAGTAAGTATAAAAAGACATTTTATTTATTTACCATACCTCCACTTTACTTATATTTTATTTGTTTACACCCTTGCATGTATATAAGGTGACTTATGGAGTAAATATAAAAAATTCTTTATTTATTTACCATACCTCTCATTTATTTATATTTTTATTAATTTACCATACCTCTTTTATAAATATGGTATTTGGGCCTTTGGCCCATAGGATTCACTTAAATAAAACATATTTTTGAAAATGGGCGATGGATTCACTTAAATAAAACCTATTCTTGAAAATGGGTGAATGGAAGGTTGTAACTTCTAATTTCAAGGGATAAATTTACCTTTTTAACCCTCTCCCTTAAAATAAGGTGGGCTATTTGAGGTGATTTGTAAAAATGTACTATGATACAAAATATTCGCCCACTAATAATTTAAAACCCCTTAATTTCACCAAAGGGATCTCCTCGGGTGGAATAAAAGGAATCAATATTGCCCACTGATGTCATCTCTCCCCTTAACATTCAACACCAATGCAAGATTTCATATCAAGTTGGTACCATACTTCATGACTGTTGTAGTTCTATCAATTAGTCGAAGACTACCACATCACAAAGCACCTCTTTTAGTGGCGCTTACATCATGGTATGGAAGACGTACCCAAATTCAAATACTTATGCATACCTTGACACATCAATTAGTAATGTTTCAACTTTATTATGCATGGGGGAGCCAAGTTAACACTATCTGTCAAATAAATACCTTTGAGGGTGTCCACAATTATAATGATCAACCATAAGCATGTTAGTCATCACAATGTTGATTGGAAAAAACTATTTCTCGTTCGATGGCAATAATTCGTCACTAATCATCATAATGAGCATGGGACATGTCTGCCTCTTATAGAAACCTTTTTACTTTCCATGTTTTCTTCACAACGTGGTTATCCTTTATACTAAATCAAGGGTTTTCCCTACTCATCTCCATAACAAGCTATCCTTGCTCTCACAATGTTGATGAGTTTCTCCTGTAGAATAGAAAACATGATATATTTTGACTATACATTTTTCCTAACCTCATACATCGCGGGGAAACTATTAAAAACAAAAAATCATACACATGTTTGCAGAATCAAGAGGATGCCAAAAGTCGTCCAACAGAATACACAAGTGAAGGTTTTTTGGCTAAAGACGTTACCAAGATTAAAAAATTTAATTTCCCCTAAGATCCAATGTTTATAGAGTTTAAAAATTGAAGACTCTGTAAATTTTTCTTTGATAGCCAAGCACCATGTAGAATTTTCTTCGAAAGTTATGCAATTGATAAAATTACTGACTCAATGAATTCAATACCACTTCACACACATGGAGGCAATTCCCTAATAGGATCTCAGTCTAGGACAACCCAATTAAAGCTGCCTTGAAGATATGAAACCCTTAATGGAATGATGTTGTCCTACTCATGAGCTCTTTTTATTGATGAACTGAGAGAGGGAAGATGGATTCAAAAATCCTATATAAACAAGCCATGGAACGAAAATCTGATCCAATGTTATGCTCACCAAATAGTTATCGTAGCAAGCCAACATTTCATTGTTGAAACCAAAGAAAGTAAAAGCACTAGCATGTTGGCCATATTTCTTCTAAGCAATCCATCATCTTAGTGAGAGGAGAAGAGTCCACAACTCAGAGAGTATTCATACGTCTTTGAGATAGTGGATAAAATTGCAAAGAGATTGAGGAAAAGAACCTCCTTGCTGACAATATTTTCGCACCATAGCTCAAAGAATTCTCCTCTAGTGTTTAGTCTTCATCTATTTTATTCAACTATCACTACCAACAATCAATAAAGGGATATTTATCCATTATTTTGATGACTTGTTTTCTCCATTGAGAATTTATTTGTGCATTTATCTATTTCTTTTATTTCATGTTTATGTATGCATTGTCTCCACTATTTGCAATGCATAGTTTATCTAAGTTTGTTCACTAACAACACCAACTTCGTCTGTGTTACTTTACAGGGAATGACCAATTGCTAAAGAGGTGTCCTTATGTAGACCATTGCCACAAAAACACACCACCATGTTGTGCATGAAGACTACATTCCCATAGGAGGGAGAAGTACCCCCTCTGGTATGCCCAGCCATGGAGTTGCTCAGTATACTAATAGAAACCTAAAAAAATTTCAAAAATAGAAAAAAACAAATGATTAGAAGAAATTTTGAATGTTGAGATTCATATTGTGTATATCATTCACCATATTTCAACTTAAATCATTAATAGAAAGTAAATAGAATATATAATAAAATTATAGAATTCAAAATATACAAAACTTGTATAATTAAAATAGATTTACATATGCATTTGTGATTTATTATAATATATAACTTATTCCAAATTTAAGAAGAGTAACCCAGCTATTTCTAATAAAAACAAACCAAATATAATCATAGATTTATATCATTAATGTAATAATTGACATGAAATAATTAACTCCAACATGGCCTTAATGCTTAAGTTTCAAAGATAAATACTAAATTCAGCTACACAGTAAATGATGTGAAAGGTAATTAAGCAATAAGCTTTGATCAAGTTGAGTGATAAATATAGTGAAGCTCCATCTCATGAGTATAGTTGTTTAATTCCGCTACTCAACTCCAAAAATAAATCATGACAAATCATCGACATTCAAGAGACCAACTCCTCAATTAGGTAGACAAATATTAGCTATCATAGGGAACTTTTACTTGATCCTTTACTCTTATAAAAAACATCAAAAAAAACTTTAATTGATTTCACTAGCATTATCAAAATCTGGTTGGTTTTTAGAAATGGCTATATTTATGGAATTGTTTAGTTTGTCTTTTTAAAAATAACTTGCATTGCTTTTGCAACACTCACACTGCTTTTCCAATGCAATGGTTTAAATCCAAATTTCATGAAATAGAGTCATGCTTAGTTTTTCTCTCTTAGAAAATAGTGCAATTTCCATTTTAGAACCATCTTAAATATGTGTCCTACATTATTTTTCTTTTTTGGTAAGAAATGTGGTAATCATGCGGACATTTGAATTAAGGTAAAGCATCATTGTTATAAACTGAACATAGAATATGTAATGAAAGTGTTTTTGCATCTTTGACCTAACCTAATTTCTTCTAATTTTATTTTCAAAGATATTAGACCATTTATATGAAAGAATATGTATGTCTCATCACATATTTTGGTTGCCATTTTTTTAGATGATTTTATTAAATCAAATAAGGTTAACCAAGAGCAAATCCAATTAGAAAGTTAGCTTTCCTATTTTCCTTTTCTAGAAAAAGTATGTATCATTGTGGAAAAGAACCCATGATGACTGAACACATATGGGTGGAGCATTAAGCATAAATGTTGGTCATTTTAATTATAACTGACCACATCAATTCTAACTGTGAAATCTTGCAAACTAAAACACTTACCTTTTCCAATTAAGTATTGTTTGATGATGCAGGAGAATCCAGCTAAGGGTGTCATGACCAGGTGTTAGTCTCAGCTAAGGAGGAGAGGTTCATCAGTAATTTGAATTTCATTTGTGTTTGTTAATTAAGAACAATATTAGGAGCCACCCACAGGGCTCTGGATTGATGGTGAATGGTTGTTCTGTTAAGGCACTTCTTGTGATAGGTCACTGGTTCAAATCCCCCATGGGTGCATAGGTAGTATTATATAGAAAAAAAAGTAACAGTATTAAGAGTGTGTTTTATGTCTTTGTCTGTTAATAGATAGTTAGGGATAGTAGAGTTAAGGACATTACAGTCAGGTATAATTAGTTGTAGACACATTGTTGTTTGGTCTCTTGTTTAGTTTGTCTTCATAGTTATTTAACTTTGAAAAAAAACAAAGTAACAGGAAAGGAAATATTATCTTTGTATTCTCCAGAACGAAAGAATCAAAATAGTGAGATAGTTAACAACTGCATAACTAAACAAGCAATTGCCAATAGTTTGATTCACTGTATTGTAAAGATTATAAAACAGATGTACATAGCATGGATGTAGGTTCAACATTTGTTTGGACAAAGAATAATAATACAAAATAGAGATATTTTTATTTTCATTTTCTTGATTCCATCTGAATAGTTACTATGCTCCTATCATCTAATTCTTATTATATGTAATAAAAAGACAGTCAAATAATTTGTCAATATCCTTCCTGGTAGAACAGAAGAAATTCCCCAAAACTAACGACAAGCAGAAGCATAAGAGGATATGCTACAACGAGTCACATTTAACAAATACGGTCACAGAATCGAATTCGAGCAAGAGGTAATTGTGTGAGCAGTAATACAAATCCTTTTCATTATTTCTTCACAATAATTACAATAGCCCACATTATGGTTCCAACCATACAATTACAAGTTTAAAGCCCAGTAGTCGTGAAGGCGAGGAAACCCTCCTTTAGAAATAGGGCAATGAAACGAGGGTTAGGGTTTAAAACCCTTAAACAAAAATTCATTACAGTTCACGACAGATTCCATATTAATCAGACAATGGAACCAGAAAAACAAAATTGCTCACAACCAAACGACATTGCAACCATATTCAGGTCGAGTAAGACAACCATAAAACCTTCAAGCAATTGACAAAGGCAACAAGGAAAGATGCTACCAGTTCTATTTGAAGAAGGAGCCGATGGATACTCCAGCCAGAGACAAGTGACCTGCAAGGACAACACAACAAGGTGTTAGCACCATGGTTTGGAAGCAAAACAAAAAGATAGTGAAGACTGACAGAAAGGGAATGAGAATGCCAAAAGAACTTACCCACTTGACAAAAAAACTAGACAAGGAGAATCATAACTGACAGCCACCATAACAAAACAAAACCCTGCTTGCAAGGATACGAGTCCACCATAACAAAACAAAACCCTGCTTGCAAGGATACGAGTCTACTAGTGGACAGAAAAGCTGAGAGCATAATCTTCATGAGGGAGAGGAATTTTACCTTACTCGAGTGAGCAGAGACTGAATGGAAGGGTCCTGTTGAGGCCGTGACCTGATCACAAATGGATGCATACACAAAACAACCGATTACACAACCATAGAAGTAGCATAGGAACCATAAACAAATTCCAAAAGACTAAGTGAACAACGAAAATGAGATAGTGAGCATCAAGGTACCAAAGGAGCAGAGAACCTCACAATAGTTCAACCAACAACTAGCAGAGCCAAGTCAACAAGAGAGTAAACTAGGAAAAGGAATTAGGCATAGATACCACTTACCAACAGAGAAGTTGTAGTCGGTGTGAGAAAAACCTTGTTGCATAACAGTGACAATCACCCATAGAACTATAGAGCTCACAACCCAAACAGCTCACAGTGAAATGACCGGGAGAAACCAATACCCTAGGGTTCAACCAAACGTGGGATAGAAGCCCAAGGCTAGGACAACTATCCTCTCAGCGTACAAAATCATCAATAAAACAATCAATTCCAAATCTAAAATATCATCCCTAAGCCTTTATTAATAAAACAATTACTTTTAAATCATTGCTAATCAATGGTTACTGGGTTGATTAAGTTATATAGCACCGGTGGGTCCCATCATTTGGTATATGTAAATGTTTCTTTTGTACCTTTTAGTATACCCTGTAAATTCTTATTTATCAATTACATTAGTAATTTTACCTCGTCATTATGGAAATTGAGACCATAATTTTTTTTAAAAGTTATCAACGCCATATTAAAAAAAAAGAAGCTAAAATTGAAATCAGTCACCTCATCCTTAACTTGAAATGTAGGCTGTCACTCAATTTCAGAATGCTCTCTTGGAAGGATTGAAGGATTCTCAAATATTTCACTTAGCTTCGAAGGAATAAAAGGAAATGGTTTTTGTATGACAACACTTGTTCTTGACTGATTTTCCTAATTCACAATATATCAACAAAGTAAACATAATATACAGCGAAATACAATATACACAGAAAACACTTCACATTTATATCTTAAAATTGGTGCAAATACAATAATAATATTCCAACTTATTTCATAATAGGAGCAAAAGTTGAGAGAATATCTCATACTATCAATAAAACACACAAACCAAATCATATAGTAGGATACATTATAACTATAGATGAAACAATATAAGCTAGCCATAGCATGCATTTTTGGGAAGAGATACACCATCTTATTATTAAAGTTTAGTGAGATTCACTGCCTTTGCCAGATTATGCCTTTCAATGCGACCTATGTATGCTATTGTGACCAATACCGGGGCTGTGGCCTAGTGGTTGATAGGGCAGAATTGTTTTCTCCAATTGATGTTGAACCACTTTAAATTTTTGAGAAAGTAATGCCTTGACAACTTCATCAAAATGCTGATGTGAAGCCTTCCAATTTGTAGATAAATCCAGATTCAACTCACCCTCTGAACCATAATTCTCTTCAAGGTCCACTCTTCTGCCAAAATATTCTATCAGCTCCACAATTGCCTTCTCAGGAGTCCTTTCATCGTCTAATGGATAATTACTTGCAGGTGTAGCCTTAACCTGAAAATCATTATTGGGAGGGAATGGATTGAAGCAGATAATCCGAGGAGCCTCAGCCAACGACAATACAATAAACATTGTGATAATCATCGCACAACTCTTCATCATTCAAGGCAACCTCTCTATCTAGACAGAACATGATTATAAGAAAAAAAAGTAGCGGACACAATAACGTATTATCCACGGACAATATGACACTCTGGAGAAGAGAAGAGAATACAAAATATTACATGGAGATGCACCTCCGCATCATAACTAGATGACAATGGATGAGAACTCGGCTAGTGAAATGTTTAGACATTGTCATTCTATTTAGCTGTTCGTTCTCTGGACTAGTACACGAAATATAGATTCTAGTCATACCATGGAGGAATTATTTAATAAATTTCAGCAAACCCTAATAAAAAAGGATTGATTCTTGTAAAGACGGAATGACCGCACGAACACAATAAAATCGTACAACCCACCGTTGGGCAAGGAAACTATTAAAAACAAGTCACTAAGGCAAGTCACTAATGCCGTGATTCACCAACATGCATGCATGGTGACATACATGCCCGTATGTCATGATTTATTTTCCGGTGGTTTCCATAGCTCCAACTGTGGCAGGCTCCACCACCGCTGTAAGGACCTATGGTCCTTGGCATAATTGCCCAAGTGATGTGCAACGGCTTGTTGGAAAACGAGCAACTTAGAATGGAAGAACTGTGAGCTCTTGACTTGGTGTGATGGACATATGTAATAATGCGCATAAGAAAGGAGAGCGAGGAGTTTATATGGCATGGGGAGAATTGGCTCAACCCACGGGATGACCTACATATGAAAGCAAATGAATGAAGCCCGACCTATATCAGAGGCTGATTTTTTGATGGTGTGTAGGGTGTTGGCAAGTTGCCTAGGGCAGCATGACTTGCCCAATGCACCGTATATGTACGATGGAGTTTTGTAGCGAAGAGGCATCACAATTCTAGCAAGCCTTTCGTAGAAGTGCGAGGTGCAAAGAAGGGTGTTAGAGGCAGCAAGGAAAGGTGCAGTTCTAATGTGCCCAGCCTTGGGTAGCACAACATGGAGGTAGCACATGAACTCGGGTGAAAGGTGAGGGCATGGGTGGAGGCGCCTGCCATTCAGCTGAAGGCACAAGCAGAGACTCAGGTGAGTTGTCCACCTAGCGTGCAAAGTAAACTGTGGCGGACACCTTGGTGAGACCGCTGCTAGTTGAAATGAAACGAAGGTGTCTCGAGTGACTCGAGTAGGTCACTCACCCATCATGCAAAAAGAAAACAAGGTTTGGTTGAGGATTTGATTAACAACTTGTTTGAGGGCATGCCTACCCAACTCGAGCAAGGAAATTTGGTTGTCACATGAAGGTGTGAAATGTTGTAAAATTGGCTAGGTATGAAACTTGGTGTTTCCAAGTATACTTGTAAAGCTTTGTAAACATTATATAATATATTATATTCGAGTAGAATCATTGTTTAGGGAGTTTCCCCTCCCTTTATACTGTGCAATTGTGTTCTTCATGTATAATTGTTGATGATAATGAATGTGTATGGGTGTTCATTAGCTTAAAGAAAACATAATAATTACTTGTTTGAGAAACACAAACTAAGTAGGACAAGTGGTTAGGTGTAGTCCATGAACATAAGTATTGGTGAAAAGAAAGTGTTTGGTGGTGCCACACCTCTCCAAGAGCGGTTGAAAGACTACCGCCAACCTGCGGGCATGACAATTGGTATCAGAGCTCAGTGAAGGGCTTGAAACTGATTTAGGGTTGAAAAAGCTTGATAGTTGGTGACAGTGAAGCAGGTACTTGCAGGTGAAGGAAGCTGGTTTCACATACAAGTGAAACAAGAGCTGGTTCAAGGTGCAGGGAACATGGTGAAGTTGGTAGATGGTGAATACTAGATCACAAAGGAGGAAGCAGTTAGAAATGGCAGGTGAATCTCAGGTTGGAGAATCTAGCCATGTTGCGAAGGATGCTTTGCTGGCTTTCATCGAGAAAGTGTTGGAAAGAATGGAGGACTTAGAGTCTTACTGGACTAAGAAGATGGACTTGGTCATGAAAGATCAAGAGAATACTTTGAAGATGAAGGAAGAGCTCGAGGAACTCCAGATTGAACACAGGTACACTGATCTTAAGTGTATACAACTTGAAAATGAAGTCAAGTAGATTGGAGAAGCGAGGGATCGAGGTTTAGCAGAGATCGTGAACTTCCATAAATCTCTTGATGAAGCTAGAGATGAGATCACGGTGTTGAAGAAGGCCGTGTGGCATACATCAGGAGGAAGAGTGCCTCATGTGAAAGTCAAGGGATTAGAATCTTATGATGGTACAAGTAGTGCGAAAACTCTTGGCAACTTTCTTTGGAATATGGAGCAATACTTGGAACTCTTGGGTCTATCCGATGATGAGACAAAGGTGAAAGTAGCTACTCAATTCTTGACGAAGGATGCTAAGATGTGGTGGCAAAGGAGGATGGATCAGATTGCCAATGGTAGTGCTGATGACAAAACTTTGTGGGATGATATGAAGGAAGCTTTGCATACCCACTTCAATCCTCAAGATTAAACATGGGAAGAAAGGATGAAGATTACATTCATAAAGTAGACATGGAACCTACAGACATATCAATGGGAGTTTGCAAGTGTGGTTCTAGAACTTTCTAACATGACGAAGAGGGATAAGGTGTTCAACTTCATTATTGGATTGAAGCCTAGGGCATGCAATGAGGTGTAGAGGTAGAAAATAAATACACTTGAGGAAGCTTTTGCTACTGTGCATAGGATGTTGGAGAATTATGATGAGACTTCTGATGAGAGAAAGAAGAAGTCCGATAAGCCAAAAGAGAAGAAGAAGGATGGCGTTTCGAAATCCGATGATAAGTCGAAGATGAAGAAAGCCTTGAAGTGTTGGATATGTGTGGAACCACATACGGTGAAGAATTGTCCTTCAAGACCGAATGTGGCCACTATTACAGAGTCTAATACGAAGAATGAAGAAGATTTTGTGGGGATGATGCAGATTCTTGGAGCTAATGCTGCTACAGAGGTGATCTCTTGGAAAGATTCTGAGAGGAGTAGTTTGGAGTATGCTCGGATGAATATTGTCGGTACTAATATACTCACTATGGCGGATAGTGGGACTACCCACAACTTCATGAGTGAAGATACAACGAGAAGGATTGGGCTAGAATTTGTACCGGTGAAGGCACAAATGAAGACAGTGAATTCTTCTCCTGATTGTGTTCTTGGTGTAGCTAAATGAGTGGACACAACACTAGGTGAGTGGTCCGAGAAATTCGACTTCAATATAGTGTGGATTGATGACTATGAAGCTATGCTGGCGATGGAATTCTTGAAACAATTTGATGCTATGATTGTTCCACATTTGAAGAAGTTGTACATTTACGATGGAAGGGAAGATGTACCCATTGGTGTTCCAAGCATTAGTGTGACAAGGCCTGATTGTAAACTGGCAGTGGTGCAGATGGAGGATGAGAAGCGCATGGAAGACATGAGTAAGCAGTTGTCTATGGTTGAGACAATCCTTACCGAGTAGTCATTGGTCATCAAGACACTATCTAATAGTATCTTGGATTTTTTAAGAAGGCTAGAAGTGGTTGAGGATGATGATGATGAGGATGAGGCTTATGTGAGGCCGAATGTCCAGAGGAGGATCAGGTTGCATATCTATAGAGGATGGAGATAGAGAATCCTGAAAAATGGATTGAGCTTATTAGTGATGGTGAGCCTTCAGGCTCTACTCCCTGTACATCTTCTTAGATGACATAGAAGATGGGGCTCGTTGTTAGCTGCTCATGGTAGTGAGTCCTTAAAATAGGTTGTGTAGGTATGACATATGGTGCAGGAATGGTTTGGAATTAATCATCATGACATGTTGCAGATGGGATGGAGTTTCCATGGACCTAAGCAAGGGAAATATTCTTCGTGAGGCCAGGATGTGGCAGAATCCGAGATAGACTGGTGTAGGCATAAGGATGGACATTCTTATGATTTGACCATGATAGTTGGACTGATTGCCCAACTAGTTCAATTCATGGGGATAGCAATGTACCAGAGAGATGTTCGGATTAGGTAAGCAAGGAGGACAGTTCACAGGATGGGATGACACAGGTTGGAGATGGGAGTTCTACATATGTTGTAGGGATTTTTGCAATATGTGGAGGAGTTGATATCATGGACCAAGGATGAGACAGTTGTTGATGATCTTGGTGGATGGCTTCTAGGATGAGATGTTGTCGAGGATCAAAACAACTTCAGGTGGAGGAGGATGTAAGGACCTGCAGTCCTTGGTATAATTGACCAAGTGATGTGTGACGGCTTGTTGGCAAATGAGTGACTTCGAATGGACAAAGTGCAAGCTCTTGACTTGGTGTGCGATGGACATATGTAATAATGTGCATAAGAAAGGAGAGAGACAAGTTTATATGTTGTGGGGAGCATTCGCTCAACCCATGGGCCAACTTACATACGAAAGCACATGAATGAAGGCCGACCTATATTGGAGAGAAACTTTGCGATGGTGTGTAGGGCGTTGGTAAGTCAGCTTGGGTAGCACGACTTGCCCAACACACCATATATATATGATGGAGTTTTGTAGTGAAGAGGCATCACAATTCAAGCAAGTCTTTCATAGGAGTGCGAGGTGTGAAGAAGGGTGTTAGACGTAGCAACAAAAGGCATAGCTTTATTGTGCCCAGCCTTGGGCAACACCACACGGAGGTAGCATACAAATTCGAGTGAGAGGTGAGGTCGCGGGTGAAGGCACAGGTGGAGACTCGGGTGAGTCGCCTGCTTGGCATGCGAAGTAAACCAAGGTGGAGACCTTCATGAGATCGTCACTAGTTGAAATGAAACAAAGGTGTCTTGGGTGACTCGGGTAGGTCGCTCGCCCGTCGTGCATGAAGAAAACAAGGTTCGGTTGAGGAGTTGGTTGGCAGCTCGTGTGATGGCGCGCCCGCCCAGCTCGGGGAAGGAACTTTGGTTGTCACATGAAGGTGTGAATGTTGTAAAATTGGCTAAGTATGAAACTTGGTGTTTCCAAGTATACTTGCAAAGCTTTGTAAACATTATATAATATATCATATTCAGGCAAACTCATTGTTCAGGGAGTTGTCCCTCCCTTTATACTGTGCAATTGTGTTCTTCATGTATAATTGCTAATGACAATGAATGTGTATGGTGTTCATTGGTGTAAAGGAAACATAATAACTACATGGTTGAGAAACACAAACTAAGTAGGACAAGTGGTTAGGCGTAGTCCATGAACATAAGTATTGCTGAAAAGAAAGTGTTCGGTGGTGCCGCACCTCGCCAGGAGTAGTTGAAAGACTACCATCGGCCTGGTGGCATGACAACCGCTCCCACTCTGACAAGCTCCTCTGCTCCAACTTAATCACTTGGATGTACTTAATGCAAGTGGACGTAGATAATGAAAATGCACTATCCACCTTTAGACATTCAACTAAACCTCTGCACCCAAGATTTCAAACTCGTAGTCCCTCTTAAACTTTCAAACTCACATTCCCGCTTGAAATGAAATGTGAGAGGGTGGGCAGTGCCACGTAAACTTTTTAAATTGAAATGAAAAATACCCTCCTTATAAGAGGATTAGAAGGAAGAACTAGATTTCTTCACAGATTTCTAGCTATACAACATCTAGTTCGATCTAGATTCAAACTAAACGAAAATTATGGGTGAAGGTGAATTGAAGCAAATTTTCAGAATGTTACGTAGTGGTGGAATATGAAGAAAATTGATTTGACATGCCTCTATTGTTATTATTTTAGAAAGATGGACAATGCAGGCGCAGTGGTGGAATATGAACAAAATTAATTTGACATGCCTGTATTGTTATTATTTTATGACGGCATTTTTTATGGTAATAATTTAAAGGGGGTTTTCGTGTTCCATATATATTCATGGAAACTTTCTTTTGCTAACTAAGTTATTCTTTCTTAGTATTTTGTCTAACGAGGAACTCAAATTTTGGCCTAGACCTAACAAAGTTTCACTGAGAGCTTTTATCCAACTATTTCCTTGCTCAAACTCAATTTCAACTTTGAAAAGTGTGGTTTGATTTCGGATATAGCACTAAGAGTGCTTCTTTGGTAATAAACATATCACGATGGAACTTAAACTTCTCTTATAGTTCCATATTCACATGCACTAACACCAGATATTGAGAAAATAATAACTCTGTTTAAACATGGCACATAGAATGATTGATTGGAATTTCAAACACTACCCAAATATAAATCTTGATTGCAATGTTAAACGCTACTAAAATATAAATCTTCATTGCAATATATAGGATTTCATTTCCTCAAATTTCTCTCAATATCCACGCAGAAATCCTTTAGTAAAACCAAAACCATGGGTTTGAAACAGTAAATCCAAAACCATGTACAAGCTATAAACCCAAATTATTATTTCTACAACAAGAACATCACAAATAAATATTTAAATATTATGACAACTATCAATCTAACTTAATTTTGTTTGATTTTTTATTTTTTAACGTTATATTTTATAATAACTTATTTAATGAGTCATTCATAGTACATCCATGGCTTAATCATTGAGACAATCATATGACTACTCCCATGGCTTAGTCATTGAGACAACCATACGACTACTCCAAGGATAAACCAAGTAATCATCAAAGAGCGTGCACACACACATATATTTTACAAATTTATTTAGTTATAATATGATTTTAGAATTTTTGTTTATTTATTTATTTATGGAATATAAGGTTTGAATGTAGTGTCGAATTATAGTCATTGTTTAAGCAAATAACCTTGAAAATTTGTGAAAACTTCATAATTATATTTGTGTAAGTACATTGAATTTATATTATAGTTAGAAAACTTCATAATTGCATTTGTGTATGTACACTGAATTTATATGATAGTTATTACTTGGAAATTGAATACCAATTAGAGTGATTTTGGAATGCATCAATATAAATATGCATAGATTTTTCGGATCTCACATGTGACCTTTACACTATGAATAAAATATAAAATAAATTACATTTTAAAAATTGAAAAATATTATAACACAAAGTTAAAATTGATTTCTTGGGTTAAAGCCATTTTCCACAAACTAGGTGGAAATTGTTATACAAGTATTAAATTGCAATCATAAATGTTTAATTTAAAGGATTTTCATTTGAATGTTTTTAATTGTTTTGATTTATTGGCAGCTAAATTTTTTCAACCATCAAGTTGTGCTCAACTTATTTTTGTTAGTCATAAAACCTTTCTTGAAATTAACTGTAGCAAAACTAACTATGTAGTTGACCAAGGGTGTCATATCAATCTTCAGTGCATGGGTTTTCTTTATTACTAGATCAACATGTACGCATTCATCATGGTAGTGCATTTGTAATGTGCACAATAATCTTTTTCGTTGGATATTATTTGTAATGTGAATGGAAGCATTTTTCATTCATATGTGTATTACTTGATATTGGTGAGGTGAACTTTGAAAGAGATAATGATTACAACCATTTCACTTCATTCTTATATGTAGAGTAAGTTAATCTCTCCAATTTGGAATTGGATTACAACTTGATGACCGTGACCTAGGACCAAGCAATCTTGTTTTGTTCCGTGAACAAACACGTATAAAATAAGACTCTTAATCACTGTCATGATGTCAACTTCAATTCCACATGTTTAATATGTAGGATGTTTCATCTACATGTCTGACATGGAAGGCATTCGTTCTAGGTTAAGAGCCACAAAGGGAAAGTTAGGATAGGTCTTTCTATGTTATATTGTTGCACTAATGAAAGTATGGTGTTCATGTGTTCTGGGTGATCAATGTTGTGTCATCAACTGTTATAAGTGTGTGATCATGCTCAAGTTTTGTCTTTTTTCACTTTGCATTTACTGATCCCACACTTAGCTAAATCCAAAAAAGGACATCCTTGAGAAACTTGATCTCACTCAACCTTCTTGAACTGCATAGTATAAGTCCTCAAGCTCACACCTTAATTCTTAGATCTTTCCTTCCAAAACTAGGCATTGCATTGTCTTAGTGCTCAACCCTAACCCTTAAGCTCTAGAATTGCACAATACTTACCTTTCATACACCTTCCCCTACACATTGTAAATTCTTAAGAAAAAAGCCTTAACCTTGACCACTTGAACTATGCAACTACGTATGCCCTTAGCCACTATTTATCAAGAACTGCACTGTGGGAAACCTAAAGCCTCAAGCCTTCATCCTTACCACCTAACCTCCTCAACTGTGTAATTATCTTCCCCTGGCCAGCTTAAGCTATGCATTACACAGTATCAAGGCTCAGTCCTAGACCTGGAACTCCTGATCTGCACAATTGCATAATCCTTGATCTAGTTACTTAGCCTATCGCTTGGATCTAGCTCAGTTAATGGTTGTCATGAAGCATGTTAGACTAGGGCCTTATCAGGCTGATGTCATCATGTTATAAGTGGATTTCATTTGTAGGTATTATATAATTTTGTGACAAGATGGTGATGGAGGAGATAAAGAAGGAGACCATGAGAGAAGCCACCTTTGTAGCTGCAAAAACAAGTTGATCAATCAAAAAAGACAAAGGGACACCAAATTGTGACAACAACTAGAGATCAAGATCACATTGAAGAGTCCCTACCTTCAAGCCTTATGGAGGAAGAAGAATAACATGTACTATCCTTCAAGAAGACATGAAGATAACAACGGAAAGAATGAATTGACATTGTCATATCATCATGTGGTCTATGTCATCAATGTCATGTCACGTCTCGTGAAGGTGTCATGTCAAGCTGTATATGAGTCATAATTTTCCACATCATTCGTGGATTATGTAATTTCAATATATCATAAATGTAATGAAAAGTGGAAGTCCAAGAGTCATATATAGAATGTTGAAATTTGTGCATATACGGAGGTTGTGTATATACAAAGGTTGAAGTTGTGTACAACTTTTGTATATGCAAAAATTCTTATTTATATATTATTATATATATATATATTATATATATATATAAGTTGTGCATATACAAAATATTTGCATATATGGAGGCTATGCCTATATAGAGGTTAAAGTTATACACAACTTATGTATATGTGCATATCTTCCATATATGAACATCTTTCGTATATGCACATATCTTCTATATATGCACTATTTCTATATATGGACATACAAAAAAACATTGTACAACTTCCTTAATATCCATATATGACAACCTCCATATATGCACATATTTCGTATATGCAGACATCTTCTGTATATGTGTATATCTTAAGTATATGTGCATCTTCTGTATATGTGAAACTTCCATATATACACATACACGAAAGGTATGTGCATATGCAAAAGATGTGCATATATGGAAGACATGCACATATATGAAAGATGTGCATATACAAAAGTCACGCACCTTCTATATATGCACATTTTTAATAGCACATGTATTATGTATATTATGTGAAATATTCCATATGTGCACAAATTTCATATATGTGTACATCAACAAGAAACACTAGATTTGGTCAAAGACCAAGTAAAAGCCCCACTAGGGGGGAAACCTTTGGAAATTCTTCTTCTATTAGATTGTCATAAAATGTTTAGTGTAGATCACAATGAGCCCAATACAATATCATCTTGAAATACAACCCAATAAACTTCAAAAAAAAGTTTCCATTGTCAGAATATATCAGAGAAAACGTTTCCCATCTGTGATCAACTTCGGTCAATGGTCAATTTCAGTCAAACTCCTCGGTTGCATGCATGAGGAGTTGTTCAAGAAAATATAGGAGTCCAGTCGCTCCCTTGATTCTTGTGTGCCAGTGTCTCGGGTTGAAATTTCTAAGTGAAAATTCTATGCCTATAGCTCAAAAACCCTAAATTAGATGGAAACTTTGGATCCTATAATTTTGGACCTTTGCGAACTTCTTTCATTGTTCTTGCTTCAGACCTGTGCAAACCGATCAATAAGAAAATAAGAATAAGATGCTTGGTGATATCCAAATCATCTTGACTCCACTTGTGTTTATAGGCTTCGATGGTTGTGCAATTTTCTTTAGGGCCGACCTTGTCTAGATGTGCCTATGTGGGTTTTCCTTCATAAGTACACTTTCCCTTTTCCAATTTAAGTGATCTTTAGGTAAATCCTCTATAAAATAGGAATTCAATTAAATAATCATCTCCATTAAATAATCTTTCCGAAGTAGAATTTTATTGTAGTTGTATAATTTTAACACTCCCTCTCAACTAGGGAGAATTCCACTTGTTCGCTCTCCCATATCATGTCCCATGTTTTCGCTCAACTAGGGAGAAATTTTCTAATTGAAGGGGATATGAAGGTCATTGAGCAGCTCTATCTAAAGGAGGTCCATGAAGGGTTTGAGAGAAGTGAGGTGAATGACTTAAGTGAGTGACTTAATGGGTTCCTCTTTAAATCACATAAAAAAAAGTTGCACATGAGTTATGCATATATGGAAGATATGCAATACATGAGATGCACATATATAGAAGTTGTGTGACTTTTTATATGTGCACATATTTCATATATGCACGTGTATTATGTACATGCACATATCATTTTTATAAGAACATTTTGTGTAGATTGGCATATCTTCCTTATATGTGCATATATGGAAGTTGCGCATATACGGTAGATGCACGTATACAATAGACGTGCATATATAGAAGATATGAACATATATGGAAGATATTCATATATGAAATCTGTTCATATACAAAAGACGTGCAGAAACAGAAAGTACACATGTATGGAGGTTGTCGTATAGATATATTATGAAACCTGTACATTGCTTGTGTATATGTATAGTTTCCATATATGTTCATATACTGAATTTGTGCATACATGGAAGTTATGTGTATATACGGAAGCTCCACATATACAAAAGATATGTGAATATAGAGAAACTATGCATATACAGAAGATATGGGCATATGCGTAAATTGTGCAAAACTTTAGTCTCTATATATGTGCAACTTCTGATGTGTGCATATCTTCCATATATGTGCAAATGGAGTCATTTCATAATATAATTAGAGCCTACATAACAATAATAATGTAAGGGCACAGCGATAACAATAGTGGGCTACCATGGGGCATAATAGTAACAACATGGGGGATACATGGGCACACAAATAAAAATAGGGGGATACACTAATAACAATAAGGGGAATGCGCTAGTATTATAGGGACCTAACACTATGGTTCTCTTAATTCAATACAACTAATGATGATTTTTAACTAACCATAACCTCTCATCTCGGAGTGGTTTTCTAAGAACGAAATACCATTGGAAATATATTTAGGAGATCTATGCAACCATTCTATTTGTAGACTTCATCAAAAACTAAAAAAACTTCAAGCACCTAAATCTTCATGTAATGAGACTTTCTGAAAGATCCAATTATCATATGACTTCATAAAGAGACAAGTTACTATCGTCTCATACATTCCCTTTGAAGACAATGACATATTGTTTTCGTCAATGGAAACACTATGTGCAACACAAATGCCTAGTTGATACCCAATTATTAGGAAATATATCACCTAAAAATAGGTCCAACTACATTCCTTAGATATACAACCTATATCAACATATATAAGCTCAGAAATATGCATGGATAAGTCTATATGTTCCACCAGGACAAGTAAAACCATTTTCTATGATACCATGTTAATATTATGGGAGGGAAATATAATTAGTAATAGATATTAAAGAGAACAACAAATAACAAATTATAAATAAAAAATTTATCTTAGAAAACCCTAATAGACGGAAAAACTAGCCAAAAATATTGTATTCATATCCCTTCAGATAAAACCCAAGTAGGTGATCCTTCATTGCTCACATCACTTTCGCATTGCAATGAAGTACTCCCAAGAAGTTAAAGATAGCATTACATTTAATCAATGGGCATAAAACCACAGGTAAGAAAAATTATTTTCCCGAAACCACCCTTCTTTTACCAAGCAAGTCTCACTCTTTCATTGAGTCAAATTTACAAAATATATAATAAAGAAAAATAATGTATCTTGAAAAACATATATATCACCTTTAAAATTATATTTAAAGATTGTGGCATTCACCTACCTTAGAAGAGAGACACTAGAAGAATACACCAAGATAAGTGATGATATAACAAGCGAAGATGATGTCAGATTATAAAGGTTACATATTAGAATGATTTGGAAAAACATGCAACTATCCCTCAAGTGAAATTAAGGATGATTCCACTTAAAGTGAAGATACTTTAACCATTGAAAAAATATTAACATAAATGAGAATTGAAGAGTTCTTTGGATTGGAGAAAAAAACAAAGAAATGAATTAGAAAAATGGGCCATACCTAATAAATAAAGTGGTTAACTCTCATTATACAAGGGACCATTAGTAGTTAGTGTTTTGGTCCTCCTGCTCATCCCCATCATCGACATGATGCCATTCATTCCTTGCATGAACTAGGGTTTCTTCTTTCAACAAAAACATCAAATCTAAGGTTTTATCTACAAGCCCTAGGTTTTCACATCCAGGACTTCAAGTCTTCTAGAATTTACAAATCCTATTTTTAACTTGACTCTATATTACTTTCAACCTTTTATTATTTTTTAATTGAGTTAACATATAAATGTTAAATGGTAAACATTTACTTCTACACATCTAACCCCTATATTGGGTTGTGGAGCTCTAAACAAATAATATTAATTTCTATTAATGCTTGGTAAATGTGAAGTTAAGATGGATCTTTGCTAGTTTTGAGAAATAAACAAATAAAATGTTTTAAATATTACATACCAACTAACATACAGTGAATTCAAATAACATCAGATAAATTACCCATGATCTAACCTACACAGTAAGGATTGGAGAATATCAATTAATCTCTATTAATAATACTTTGTTTAAATTAAATTTCTATTACATAAGACATAAGAGAAAAAAATTACATACTCCAACCCTCATATTAAGGATCACAAGATATCATTATTCTCCATTCACACGATAATGATTTTATATGATGTGAAATTATTGTTTATTTGTTTAATTTTAATTTTATAATATAATGTTAGAAGTCATTTAGACTAAAGCAAAATATTGTCTTTGAAAATGCACAATCTTTGTATATGGAAGTTGCACATATACGGTAGATGCACATATATAAAAGACATGCATATACGGAAGATATGCACATATAAGAAATTCACGCATATATGGAATATACGTGTATATAATGAAGTTGCGCATATACGGTAGATGCACATATACAAAAGATGGACATATATGAAAAATATGCACATATATTGCGTATATACACAATTTTTGTATATGTGCAATTTTTGTACATAGAATTTGCATATATATAATAGATGCACATACATAAAATATGTGCATATACGGAAGATATGCATATATAAGAAAGTTATGTATATATGGAAGATATGAATATATCTTCCGTATATGCACAATTTCCATATTTGTGCAATTTCTGTATATGGAATTTACACATATATGAAATTTATGTATAGACGAAAGATATGCACATATCTTCCATATATGCACAATTTCCGTTTTGTATATGTGAATTTTTGTGTATGGAATTTGCGCATATACGATGAAGATACATAAACGACATGCATATATGGAAGATATGCACATATAAGAAAGTTAGGGATATACCAAAGATATGTGTATATTTTCCGTATATGCACAATTTCCATATATGCGCAATTTCTGTATATGGAAATTGGGCATACATGGAAATTGTGCATATACAAAAGGCATGTGCATATCTTACGTATATACATAACTTTCTTATATGTGCACATCCCTGTATACGCACAATTTATGTATATAGAAGTTGCACATATACTGTAGATTCACATATATAAAAGACATGCATATAAGAAAGATATACACATATAAGAATGTTACGCATATACGGAAGATATGTGCATATACAAAAATTGTGCATATACAAAAGATGAACATATATGGAAGTTATATATGCTAAAGTTTCACATACATGGAGGTTATGTGTATATACGGAAGTTGCACACATACCTGGAAGATATGTGCATATAGAAAAGTTTCGCATATACAGGAGATATGCGTATATCTTCAGTATATGCAAAATTTCCAAATAAGGAAGCTGCACATATATGGTAGATGAACATACATAAAAGACGTACATATATGGAAGATATTCACATATTAGAAAGTTACGCATCTACGAAAGATATGCAAATATCTTCTGTATAAGCACAATTTTTGTATATGGAAGCTACGCATATAACGTAGATGCATATATATAAAAGACGTGCATATACAAAAGATATGGACAGATAAGAAATTTATGCATATACAAAATATATATGCATAAATGGATGTTGTGCATATACGGTAGATGCACATATACAAAAGATGGACATATGGGAAAAATATGCACACATATTGCATATATGCACAACTTCCGTATATGCACAATTTATGTATATAGAATTTGCGTATATACGATAGATGCACATATATAAAAGACATGCATATACAGAAGATATGCACATATAAGAAAGTTATGTATATATGTAAGATATGCACATAGCTTCTGTATATGCACAATTTCCATATATGTGCAGTTTCTATATATGGAATTTGCATTTATACAATGAATATACATAAATGACGTACATATAAGGAAGATATGGGCATATAAGAAAGTTAGGGATATACCGAAGATATGCACATATCTTCCATATATGGAAATTGTGCATATACGGAAGATATGTGCATATATGGAAATTGTGCATATACGGAAGACATGTGCATATCTTCCATATATACATAAATTTTTTATATGTGCTCATTTCCGTATATGTGCAATTTCTGTATGTGGAAGTTGCGCATATACTGTAGATTCACATTTATAAAAGACATATATATATATACAAAAGATATACATGTATAAAAAAGTTACGCATATATGGAAGATATGTGCATATCCGTATGTTGCACATATACAAAATTTATATACACTAAAGTTTCACATACATGGAGGTTATGTGTATATACGGAAGTTGCACATATATAAAAGATGTGCATACGCGGAAGATATGCAAGTATAAGAAATTTACACATATATGGAAAATATGCACATATACAGAAATTGCACATATATGGTAGATGCACATATATGAACAATGCACATATATGAAAGATATGCCCATACATTGCGTATATGTACAATTTCCGTATATGCGAAATTTCTGTATATGGAATTTGTGCATACACAAGATTTCTGTATATACGGAAGAGATGCACATATCTTCTGTATATGCACAATTTCCATATATTCACAATTTTTTATATAGAATTTGCACATATACCATGCAGATACATAGAAGACATGCATATATGAAAGATATACACATATAATAAAGTTATGGATATACCGAAGATATGCACGTATCTTTCGTATATGCACAATTTTCGTGTATGCGCAATTTCCGTATAAATGATGAAACAAGAAGGAAACAAAATACTTATGGCTAGCTCAAACTTTTTCAGAATAACGTGCAAGGCTTTAATCTCTCAAATTTTCAATTCTCCAAAGAGCATATTATTGTGCACAAATTGTTGGTGTGTTGCCGAGAGAATAGTTTTACGGATCCTTTTCCTTTTATGTGACCCTCTCACTTTTCCTCCTGAAGAAAATGGACGAGGTCTTCTATTGTAAAATAAACAAGAATGAGGATAAGGAAGCACCATACCTCAAGCCTTAGTTGCAGTGGAATTTCCTTGAGGGAGATCTGTTGAGAATAATAGAAAAGAAAGGGGTTATTACCATGGATCTAGTCCATCATATCTAATGTTAAGAAAATACAATGGTGGCTAGCATCCGAAAGAGGAATTGCCAATTTAAGTGATCATATGCTTTGGATAAGTCCAATTTCATCAACATCCCTGGCCTTCGTCAAGATTTCAAAGAGTGAGGTATTTCATGAGCCAAGATTATTCCATCAAGGATTTGTTGCCCCACTATGAAGTTTGTTTGTTTCAACCTAATTATGGTGGATGGATCTATAAAGTGGTTGGTTCTAGATGGATCTACAAAGTGAATGTAACAACCCTAGTGAAAATTGCATGTAATAAGTGTTAGAAATAATAACCACAGATGAATGGGACACTTATTCCAAGTTGAATGTTGGGAAAGACATCATATGGGTGTTCATCTCGCTGTTGATAAATAAGGAAATTGGCAAAGGAAAACTATATAAAGCTAAATATTCAAAAATCCAACTCAAGTGTGAACATCCTCACTCAAACTTAGAAATGCTCAATATCAAAAGAGAAACCTACATATTCAAGTAATTGCTATCAAAATGATTGCATAGAATCAAGCCTTCATTGCCTTCACATGTGCCCCACCCCAATGTTTAATAAATGTGATAGCAAGTTCCAGCATGTGAGGTTGGCACCCATGACAATGGCTATTAATTCCCCTCCTTGGAACTGTTTACACATTGCTTGGTCGTGGTGGAAGATGGTAGTGTTTTGAAGTACAGTAAGCGTTGTGGAGCTCTGACATGCCTCACCAAGGTCTAGGCTTTGGCAGAGAGGTAGAGAAGCCAATAACTGGTGTGCAGTGTGGGGTGTGTGGATGGCATGAGATGATCCTTGGGAACTTGAAACATCCAACGAGAATGAACCTATTGGAATTCTCGTCAGCCTAGTTTGTTTGTGTGACGTAACAAAGGGGATAGGAGAAGAGCCAGGGTTGGCAGACCTTGGCCAAGCACTACTTGATTATTGCCTTGTGGTTAGTTAGTGGTGGGGAACCTGTGACAAGACTTTTGTTTCTAAGGGCCCCTGTGAGGAATTACAATTGGAAAGGGCTCGAATAACTGGAGGAAATACGTAGAGATAAGTGTAGAAGAGGTGGCGAGATGCTGTGTTCAACTTCCAAATCCCTGTTTTGATCCAGGTGGATATTGGTGGCCACCCGCCTATTCCACCTAGACCCCCTAGCCAGTTTCATCTGTTTCCTTGTTCATTTCAGCATTTACTATTTCTAGCAGTTTTTCGGGTACTGAACTTATGGAGCAATTTTGATCCCCTAAACAATGTTTTTTTTTGTGGTCCATGATAGGCTCGTAGCCATATGATAGGGTCTGCGATGAAAATTGTAGTAATCTGAGAGACCTTTGCAACAAGGTATCGTACACACCAAATAGAGATAATATGACCAAGTTATGACCTGAGGAAGTTGGTTGCCCAACTAAACCCAACAAGGCCCACAAACTCTTGGTGTTACATCTCTTGGGTTAGGGTTTTTGTTGTTTGTAATTTTCTCAGGTTTTCTAATAATAAATAGGCCCTTGTGCCTCATCGTAACAGAGTTTAAAGGCATGTAGCTACCACATTTCTTCTTAGAGATATCTTATTTCCATCAAGTTTGTAAGCATAGTTAAGTATTTTTCTATTAATGAAATGAAGTGTTTTTCTCATGCATCTCTTTGTTTATGATTATATATGTAATTTCTTGTGTTCCTGTTTAAGTTTGGATCATGTGCTAAGGAATTCTCATCCCTCTTTGGCTGGGTATGGAGAATTTATTACGAAGACGACCTGTGTAGGACAGCCTCTCAATTCTCTTTGGGGGAAGTGGTAGAAGTTACATTCTTTTTTGCTATTCTATGGGATCGAGAGGGTGCTTGCATCCATTGTTCTTTCAGGTGTTTGGCTAGCCGATATGTGTGACCACTGAGGGAGACCATGACATGGGGTGTCATGCCCCTAGGTCAGCGGTAGTCTTTCAACCGCTCATGGCGAGGTATGGCACCACCGAACACTTTCTTTTCACCAATACTTATGTTCATGGGCTACGCGTAACCACTTATTCCTACTTAGCTTGTGATTCTCAACCAAGTATTATTCTTTATCCTTTATACCAATGAACACCCATACACATTCATTATCAACAACAATTATAAACGATGAACACAATTGAACAATATAAATGGATGGGAAACTCCCTGAACAATGAGTCTGCCCAACAATATATTATACAACAGTTTATAACATACAAGTATACTTGGAAAGCCCAAGTTTCATACTTAGTCAATTTTACAATCTAAGGAAAAACTCGGTTGTTTAACTCGTCAGCACTTCCACATGGTTGCCGCACAACTCACCAATGCTTCGTTCACCTTGTTGCATGATCGTGTTGTTTGCCCAACTTGAGCGCACCTTCGATTCACCACACACGGGCGCCGCCAACCAAGACACACCTCCATCCATAATCCCAACACTTCACCAAGTCACCGTGTACACTTGCACGATGGGCAGGCGCTCACTCGAGTCGCCAAGGCACCCATGCCAAGTCGTCGCACAAACTGGGTGCCACACCCGTGCATGGCACAACAGTCCGTCGGGCGCCACACAACCGTGCACACCTCAACTCAGCCACTGGGAGCTCTTTCCTGCACCTTCACCTACAACCATACCTCACAATGCAACCTAGCCCAACAATGCGCACAAGTCACATTTTCGCCTTCCCTTAGACCTGCGCACTAAATCTGTGCACCTTTTTGTAGAGCAAATGATGTAGAGTGAGTTGATTTCTTGTTGTCCATATGAGCCAACGCACAACACATATATATGCATTGGAGGGGAGGTCATGGCTTGCCTAGCCGAGCTCACCCATGCCCTTGCTCCATCGCAAAAGCCCCTACATTTCCAAGTCGGCCTCCATGTCTCCTCCATGCCATATAAACAAAGAGCTCTCCTCACTAATGTGCATAAGTCATTGCAAGTTTGGAGAAGCTCACACTTTCCATCGTCGCACTTCATGCCGGAGCTGCAAGTCCTTACATCCTACTGCACCTGAAGTCATTGTCGTCCTCGACAACATATCATCCTGGTAGCCATCCACCAAGATCAAAATCTCCATATCTGAACAGTCTTATCCATGATATCAACTTCCTCCACATACTGCAAACATCCTTGCAACATATGTAGAATCACATCTCCATCATGTGTCATCCTCATCCTATAGTATGCCATCAGATGTCAACACACCTTTGTCATTTGCCAACATGTCAACTCAGCCGTAACATCTCTCTGTCAACTATCTCCTCGACCTAGCCGGATACGAACACACCTCTGCAGATTGGTACCCCTCATGACTCGAACTAGTTGGGTAGCTAATCCAACCATACTCCCAACTCATAAGAATGCACATCCTTATGTCCCCATCAATCTTTCCCTGACTTCTGCTACATCTCGGACTCATCAAGAATCTGTCCAATTCCCATGCTCAGGTCCATGGAGACTCCATCCCATTTGGAACATGATCAAGCCCTGGCCTTGTTGTGCAAGAGTGTACAACCTCTCCAACAACCCATATATCTCCATGTCACGACAACATCTGCACAACATCCTTTGCTTCGACACTCCCCATAAAATGTCCATGAATGACACCTCTACACATGCTCCTGCATGATGTCCCTACATAACCATCATGTTCCATGTCTCAACCTGATGTCCATGACTCTAGTTTTCCATGGTCTCCAACCCATGTAGACTACATCACAATATCTGGTCATCTGCATCCAAGTCTGTAAACTGTCATAAAGAAGCCTCCTTCCAAGGCCCCTTGCAAAGTTGATGTGGTTCCTCCCTATCAAGGCCTCCACACCAACCCATCTCCAAAGTTGTCTATAGAGAAAGGAGGGCTACGAAGTTTCCTCCCTGACTCTCATCCACCCATGTGTCGGATTGATGTTCTGTCCTCAAGTATCTGTGCACAGCCTTAATCTCCCCACATGTACACCCAAGCTCCCTAAGCTTGTCCTTCATCAACTCAAAGTAATATATGCCCATAGCATACCTGCAAAAGTCCACTATGCCAGTAGGATATCTACCTTCATAATGCAACTAGCGCGTCTATTTGGTCATTAATCACGCCACCGCACCAAAATACCAGATTGGCGCGGAATTTCACGAAAAAATCACGCCAAGTGTTTTTCCTTGCACCGTTTTCATCTCGGCACGAGTTTTTTCGCTCGGGAGCATGCCAATTCACCTTCAAGGGGATCTGCGAGAAGCCTCATCTTCGTTTGACGATTTGCGAGGGTAGCAGATCGAAGAATTTGCAGATATATCCAGGAGAGGTAGATCGGACCAATTTTGATCAGATCAATTTTTCGGTTGTGTTGAAAAATGACGAATTTTCTCATTGGAGTGGGATTAATTTTGTAGATTTGTCAAATATTGCAGAGCAGTGGCAGAAAAGTGACAGATTGATTTGATAGGTATCGATTTTTTTTTACTGTTGGGTAGATTCATTCTGTAGATCTGATCAAAATGAGTAATACGATGGAATCTTATCTTCATGAGTCTGGCAAACTCGATGGATCTAACTTCATGAACTGGAAGTTTAAGATCTAGACCTTTCTTGATGGTGCGAATGCTTGGTCCATAGTTGCAGGTGATCAGCTGAGGCCGAACGCAGGGACACATGAGTAAGAATGGGTTAAACGAGAGAACAAGGTGAAAGTTTTGTTGAAGATGTCCATGAAGGACAGCATTATCCTGCACATCAGAGACTGTAAAACGTCCGCGAAGATCTGGACGAGCATCAAAAATATGTCTCAGACCCAGAACACAACTCGAATTATGCCGCTTAAAAGCAAGTTATTTTCAATGAGGGTGGACGAAAGTGAGACTGGCGCTGCATTTGTTGCGCGAATTAAAGATTTGAAAGATGGATTGGGAGACGTCGGAGAGGTGGTGTTTGACTCTGATCTTGTCTCAATCACACTGAATGGGATGCGTGATGAATTTCAAATGTTCGTCACTGGATTGGCGGCAAGGGAGAAAGCGCCCACATTTGAAGACCTGATAGGGATCTTGCTGCGAGAAGAGGAGGGGCGGCAGAACCTAAATCCCTAGAGTGATGATATTTCACTGATGGCGAAACGACGATCATTTGAAGGAATGCAGCCATAGCAGCAATCACAGCAGAAAGGAGGAACATCGTAGAAGAATCCACATAAAGGTATGCTTGGAAATAATCCCGTAAATAAATGTTATTATTGTGGAAAGAAGGGTTATGTGCAGAATGTATGCTTTAGGAAGCAGGTTGATAATGCAAAGAGGAAGCAGGCAAGTGCAAAGCACAGAGGACACTTTGTTGAAGAAGATGTTGAAAAATATAAAGATTTTAGTCATGAATTTCGAATGTTCACGCTCCATTGTGCCATTTTAGCATCTAATGAGGACGATATTTGGTATGTTGATTCTGGAGCATCCTCTCACATGACAGGTAAAAAGGAATGTTTTGATAGTCTTTAAGTACATACGGATAAAAAATCTATTTAGGAGATGATAGTGGATATGAGATTAAAGGTTATGGGTTGGTTCCAGTCAAGTTATCAAATGGAAAAATTAGTCACCTTAAAAATGTTTTATATGTACTTGGAATTAAGAAAAATCTAATATCTGTATCCATGATGACTGATCAAGATATGCAAGTCGAGTTCTTCAAGACTCATTATGTGATAAAGGATTGCAGGGAAGAAATTGTTGCAAGAGGCATGCACGTTGGAAGCCTATACAGACTCGTTGTAAAGACTATATCTGATGCAGGAGCATCTAACACTCCTTAATTAAAGAATAAGAGTGAAGAGTACGTGGATCAGATAAGCTAAATCGAAGGAGAAAATAAGGGAATTTTTTTTTTTAAACAGATTTAAAGTGGATTTAAAGCAGATGTGTCAAGATAGACTTCCTTGTTAACAACCATGCATTCATTATGGAAGTCTTTTGTTGGAGAAAAACAAGGAGAGGATCTTATCGATCCTTCCAATCTAACACTTCTTGTATATATATGTGACAAAGATAGAGTGCATAAGATAGAGAATAATAGATAGACATTTGTGTGGACAGAAGAGTGGGCAGAATGTAATTGAGAGTGAGCTCGTCCTAAGGCTACAATGTCCTAGACATAAGTGATGTTTCTATATAATCAAAATAATATATTCTGTTGATTTCCTGCGTGTTGAGCTATGGATTTTGTAGTTTAAATCTATGAGTTAATTTCTGTGTACAAGTTTGTTGATCGACATCGATCACTTACAGGATCAATGGCGATCTAAATCATTGTTCAGCTATTCATGAGAATTGATGCGTTTGTTAGATTTGTAATTTAAGAATTTAATTATGTGCCTTAACAGATTGAATATATATATAAGTCGAACTGTTTGTTTACAGGTTTGAATGTTCTTAAAAAAAGAGTATACAGATTGGAGGATCAGTCCAAAGGTGGGAGCACATTGAAATTGCGATCCCCGATCGCCGATTGTTCCCATAAGAGCTGTGGCAAAAGAGACTTGTTGCATCTCTATTCAAAGGCAATTCAATGGGTATTGACATGCTTGCATGTGCTATTGAATATCAGCAAAGGCTATGGCTCTTCCTAGGATCACATAGAACATGCATGGTAAAGACACGCTGAACGGGAAGTAAAGAAGACATATTACAAGCTTGACTTGCTCTGTATTTGGGAAAAGTCTCATTAGATTTGGGCTTTACATAGATAGTCTATAGTTTGTTCCAACTCCTTGTTCATGCCGAAGAACAACACGGCTCTCCGGAAAATGACATAGGATTAGTAACACCATCTTGTGTATAGGTGGTGAACTTAGGATCCAGCCCTAACTTTTATCATATCCTACATTATCTTCGGATTTTATCATGCATGTGGCAAGTGGATCAGATTGGAGAAAGGAGTTTTGCTTTGAATTGGAGTTGTATTTAGTGCGATCGCCAATATATATAGAAACTGCTGTATTAGAGCATAATTTTATATAGTTTCCCATGTATTTTGTATATGGATGGTTGATATTTAATATAGATCCATGTTGTAAAATTAAAAGGCTTAAAACCCTAAAATGCTTCCGACTGGACCTAGTGGGCCATAACCCACAGGCCCAGGTTCGAGATTTTTACATGAAAAAGGATTTTGGGCTTACCCCAACATACCTTTTCATCAAGTGGTATCAGGGCCGGGAAAGGATTCCTGCCAAAAGGAAGAAGAATGCAAGCAGAAGGTGAAAGAGGTACAACTATGTTAAAGCAAGAGAGTTTATGGTCTTACCGTTGTGCAGATGGTGGTAGCGGAAGGTGAGAAGATTTGCAGCAACCTAGAGCAAAGTGTGATCAATTGGTTCAAGAGGAGAGAACGAGAAGGATGCCAAAAGACCGAGTGCGGAAGGCTTGGTGAGGTATCGAGTCACAGAGGAGATTGTTACTACAGAGGTTAGTTGCAGCTCAGAGAAGATCATGAAAGCAGTTCTAGTGAAGGACTGCAGCGGATTGAATTGCTAAGGACCAGGAGAAGTATATGACCAGGAGGTAATAAAATTTTTGTACCTCTAGATTCTGATGCAGGAGCATATAATGCTCCTTAATTAAAGAAGAAGAGCGAAGGGTACTTGGATCGGATAAGCTGAATCAAAGGAGAAAATAAGGGAAATTTGTTTTAAAACAGATTTAAAGTGGATTTAAAGCGGATATGTCTCGATAGACTTCTTATTGTTAACAATTATGCATGCATTATGGAAGTCTTTTGTTCGAGAAAAACCAGGAGAGGATCTAATTGATCCTTCCAATCTAACACTTCTTGTATATATATGTGACAGAGATAGAGTGCGTAAGATAGAGAATAATAGATAGACATTTGTGTGGATAGAAGAGTGGGCAGAATGTAATCGAGAGCGAGCTCGTTCTAAGGCTGCAATGCCTTAGACTTAAGTGATGTTTGTATATAATCAAAATAATATATTCTGTTGATTTCATGCGTGTTGAGCTATGTATTTTGTAGTTTAAATCTATGAGTTAGTTTCTGTGCACAAGTTTGTTGATCGACATCGATCACTTACAAGATCGATGGCGATCTAAATCATCGTTCAGCTATTCGTGAGAATTGATGCTTTTGTTAGATTTGTAATTTGAGAATTGAATTATGTGCCTTAACAGATTGAATATATATAGAAGTTAAATTGTTCGTTTACAGCTTTGAATGTTTTTTAAAAAAGAGTATAGATATTGGAGGATCAGTCTAAAGGTGGAAGCACATTGAAATTGCAATCTTCGATCGCCGATTGTTCACATTGGAGCTGTGGCAAAATAGTTTCATTCCAGCTTTATTCAAAGGTGAATCAATGGGTATTGAGATGCTTGCATGTGCTGTTGAATATAATCAAAGGCTATGGCTCTGCCTAGGATCACATAGAACCTGCATGGTAAAGACACGCTGAACGGGAAGTAAAGGAGACATATTATAGGCTTGACATGTTCTGTATTTGGGAAAAGTCTCCTTAGATTTGGGCTTTACATAGATAGTCTATAGTTTGTTCGAACTCCTTGTTTGTCCCGAAGAACAACAGGGTTCTCAGGCAAATGACATATGTTTAGTACCACCATCTTGTGTACAGGTGCCGAACTCAGCATCCAGCCCTAACTTTTATCATCTCCTACGTTATCTTCCGATTTTATCATGCGTGTGGCAAGTGGATCAGATTGGAGAAAGGAGTTTTGCTTTGAATCGGAGTTGTATGGAGTGTGATCTCTGATATTTATAGAAATTATTGTATTAGAGCAGAATCTTATATAGTTTCCCATGTATTTGTATATGGATGGTCGATATTTAATATAGATCCATGTTGTAAAATTAAAAGGCTTAAAACCCTAAAACGCTTCCGACTCGACCTAGTGGGCCATAACCCACAGGCCCAGGTTCGAGATTTTTACATGAAAAAGGATTTTGGGTTTACCCCAAGATACCTTTCAATCAAGTGGTATTAGAGCCGGGAAAGGATTCCTGCCAGAAGGAAGAAGAATGCAAGCAGAAGGGGAAAGAGGTACAACTATGTTAAAGTTGGAGAGTTTATGGT
>APFE031081930.1:0-29938 GCA_000404065.3 Pinus taeda | reverse complement strand
ACATAATGGAGTTGCAGAGTGCAAAAACAGAACCTTAGTGGAGTGCGCAAGGAGCATGTTACAAGGTAAGGGTATGTCTAATAGTTTTTGGGCAAAGGCTATTAATACTACTATATATTTGAAGAACAGAAATCCTACCAGGTACCTTGGCCTCAAAACTCCTTTTGAAGCTTTATATGGATTCAAACCGGCAGTAAACCGTCTAAGAGTATTTGGGTCAAAATCATTTGCCCATATACCCAAAGCTAATAGGAAGAAATTAGACCCTAAAGTAGTCAAATGCATCTTTGTTGGTTATGGCACAAAATTTAAAGCATATAAATTATTCAATTTTGAGTCTCGTAATACATTTGCAAGTAGGGATGTAGTGTTTCATGAACAGGTACAGGAAGGGAAAGATGACATTGGTGATTATTGGCACATTCCGTTGTTGATGGATGAAAATAGCGAGGATGAAAGAGAGCAGGAGTAGAAAGAAGAGCAAAAAGAAGAACACAACGAAGGTGATAATGCAAGCCCATTTAGAGCTGAAGAAAACAAATTTGAGGTAAGTCCCTTACCAAGGAGATCAGGTAGGAAGACTCAAAAACCATTAAAATTGAGAGATTATGCTTTGATGTCAAATTTTTTGAACACTGTAGAGCCCACTAATTACAAAGAAGCTAGTCAATTTAAGGAGTGGAGGGCTACAATGAATAAAGAGATAGGATCTATTCTTAGAAATGACACTTGGGATTTAGTTGAACTGCCTAAGAATAAAACACCCATAGGACGTAAATGGTTTTTTAAACCAAAAATGGATGCAGATGGAAGTATAGAGAAATTAAAAGCTAGGTTTGTTGCAAAAGGATGTTAACAGCATGGAGGTATAAAATTTGATGATACTTTTGCACCTGTAGCAAAGTTACATACAATCAGAATTCTTATTGCTTTAGCTACTAAATATAATTGGGAGCTACACCAGCTTGATGTTAAATCTGCATTCTTAAATGGTGAGTTAAAAGAGGAAATTTACTTAGTATAGTGACAAAGGTTTGTAAAGTAGGGGCAGGAACATTTTGTTTGCATATTGAAAAAGGCTTTATATGGCTTAAAGCAAGAACCCAAGTCTTGGTACGACAAGGTTGATTCTTTCTTTTTAGACTATGGCTTATTATTCTGATTTATTTGTATGTAGATGACATGATTATAACAGGAGATGCAGATGATTTAATCAGAGGAATCAAAAGGCTTATGGCATAAGTTTTTGAGATGAAAGATCTCGAAAGCCTTCATTAGTGTCTCGGACTAGAAGTATGCATAGATATTTGGCAAACTTTTCTTACCCAAGAGAAGTATGCTAGAAATCTGTTGGAAAATTTTGGTATGGATCAGTGTAGATCAGAAGTGACACCTTCGCAATAGAATTTCAAGTTGTGCAGTGATGATGGCACCAAAGAGTTTGATGCTACAATGTACAGACAACTGGTTGGCAACTTCATATATCTCACAACAACGAGACCTGAATTGGCATATTGTATTAGTGTCATGAGCCAATTCATCTAAAAACTGCTTGAAAGTCATTGGGTAGCAGCAAAAAGTGTGTTGAGGTATCTTTGTGGTAATGTTAACTATGGCATTTGATACACTGACGCATCTGATGTTATTCTAACAGGTTTTTTAGATTCAGACTGGGCAGGTAACTTGGATGATCGAAGATCCATCACAGGTTACACATTCAGCATAGGATCTGGGGTCATAGCATGGAGCAGCAAGAGGCAAAGTATTGTAACCTTTTCTTCATGTGAAGCTGAGTATCAAGCATTCTGTGCAGCAACGTGTGAAGTGATCTGGTTGAGAAGGCTTCTTAATGTTGCAGGAAAAGAACAGAAGAATTCCACTTCCATCAAAAGCGAGAACCAGAGCATCATTAAATTGGCATACAATCCAGTGTTTCATAAAAACACTAAACATATAGACACTGAGTTCCATTTTATCAGAGAGAAACTACGGTCAAAAGGAATTATTGTTGAATAGTGTAAACTTGTGACAATATGGCTCATATTTTTACAAGGCCTCTTGCACGTGTGAAGTTTGAATTGTTTAGAGGGATTCCAGGAGTCCAGGACAACCCTTTCTTCATTAGGAGGGCAGTTGAAAATAATTATATTATTGTGTATTAATGGAGAAAATGATTACACAAGTTGTAACGTATCTCCCTAGTTTAGAATTAGTTCCTAGAGTTTAGGGGTTTGGTTGCAACTTCCTAATTCTTGGTACTGTATTTAATGATGTAATCTTTCATTCATGAATGTAGAGTGTACGAGAATGATCTCTCTATTCTGAGTGTAATCTCCGGGTGCAGGCCTCACCTGTGAGCTACATCTCCTTTTTTTCAATTCTGTTCACATTTTATCTGGGCTTCCCAAGTGTTTAAAAAAATTTCCATTCAAACAATTTTTAAAATATTAAAACCACTTGTCAATGTCTAAGTTTAAGTTAAATTTTTATATTTGAAAAAGAAAGACAATTTTTATAATAAACTTTCAATAATTTTTTTCTCAATTTCTTTAACTCGACACATAGAAATTAAAGGGAATTCTTAGCTCCGATACCGAGTAATATTGAGCTGTAGAGGTAATAAAGCAATTATGAAGGGTTATGAATTATGAGCAACTAAGCAAATTGCAAGTGAAGTGACGGTGTGAAGGTAATTGAAAGTAAGCCCAACTATATTGCATTAGTGGCCACATTGTACCAAGTTACCATTGCTTTAGTGTAGCACAGACTCTGCATTAAAATCACAACAATTTTTGCTTTCGATGCCCTTCAATTGAATTTGGACTTCCATGAGCATGATATTTTATACTGTTATTTTAATTTTCATTACATTTTTTACTTTCAACGTCATTAACTTGAAATCCAATTTCTCAACTACCATCATTACAATGTGTTACAATGCTTTATATTTTATTATTTAAATTTTGAAAATATCTGTCTAAACTAGAGACAATCACTATTACACCAAGGACAATGTTAAGACATTTTTTAATATAAAAGAAAAATTTTGTCTTCAAAAGTCATTTTTTATTTTAATTTCACATTGAAATCTAATATCAATTAAATTGCCCTAAATATAAGGTTTAAGACAAAAACAATTAGAGACAAAAATATTTTAACACAAAATTTTAAATTTAAAACAAAAACAGTTTAAGACAAAAATATTTTAAGACAAAACTTTATATTTAAGACAAGAACAATTTAATACAAAAATATTTTAAGACAAAACTATTAGAGACAAACATATTTTAAGACAACATTATATTTAAGACAAAAACATAGTAAGACAATTATTTGAAGACAAAACTTTATATTTAAGACAAAAAGAGTTTGAGACAAAAATATTTTAAGACAAACCTTTATATTTAAAACAATTAGAAATTAAGAGAAACACATATCAAGTTAAGAAAATAATATTTAACAACTACAAAATTGACTCTAACAGTGTGCCATAAGACTGCCAACTTGCAGTCCACTACTGTCTCATGCCTATACCAAGGCTCTTATTTCACTTTCCATTCTCGTTATCTTATATAAAGACAATGATTTTTTGGGCTCTTCATTTTGTGAGGCTAGCCAACTCTTAAGAATGCGACAACTTTTCTTGACAAGATTTCCCTGAAATTAATTCCTCTTTGTCCCTTTGATCTCTCTTGATGTGGTTAGAGACAACTTGTATGTCATTGCACTAGACAATACTACATGGTGGGGGATTTTAAGACAAAACAAACAATACAAGGCGCTAGTAAAAAAGGTGGGGGATTAGGGGTCCATCTTTATGCTATTGATGGGTTCTTTAGGAAGGAAAGGGATGGAGGCCAACAACAACTGATGGGATATACGACGATAGAGGCCAAAAACATAAGTGTGCTTCATGAGAGGAGCAATGGAGGCACTTTCGATGAAGGTGGATAGGCAATAACATAGTTGGAGTACTTTTCATGGTCTCCATCGATTATGTTTAAATATGCTTTTTTTAACTATTTTATTTATTTTGAATGCTACTTTTATTCATTGGTTATTGTTAATAGCACATTGTTGTGTTGGAACTCATAACTATCATTGACATCATGGATTAGAGTCATGTGAAGCATTGTTGAAAAATGCAACAAGAAATTCTCAATTTGATTTTGCCTTGATTAAATTGAGAAAATTTGAATTTCCACATTAGCAAACAACTTGGATGAAATTAACTTATATAACATGTCTTGTTTCAACCTTTTTATTTAGTAAATTTGAGTTAGAGGAGTTAGACTTCAGTTAAGCATGTGAGATTTCCAATTTGAAGGAATAAAAGTCACTTATCTCAAGTTTTTTTCAGTTAAACTAGTTCTAAATGTTGGAGGAACTTGTTGAAGGTTAGTTGTCGATTCAGACATTAGTTAAACTCAGTGATCATCTAGCTAAATGATTAATCAACCCAAAATATCTAGTGCATGCAAAGAATTCGAGTTCCCCAGATGTGGTGGAGATTCCAAGGCAGTGTAACATCAGTTATAGACTAGTACTGAGAGTATAAGTGTTTCATGCAGTTAGATGATCAAACTTAGGATTCGCACAATCTATTTCATAAAATTTCCTAATAGTAGGGGATTAATTTCTCAAAGAATTGCACAAGGAAATAGGGGCTCAAGCACAGGCATAAATTGACTAAGTTTGGGTTAGATATTCTTAGTGAGAATAGGGAGAGGTTATTCACATGTAGGTTGTGCTCACTTGAGCAAAGCAATTGCAATACATCTATATGCATGAGATTAACGCAAGAAGAAATGGGGTTTTAGCAGATTGCTTTCCCTAGAAAAAATATTATGTGCATGTTTTTTATTTCTTATTTCTTGTCTAAAATTTTTGTTCTAAATTGTGAATTAACTTATGCAGAGCAGTAGAGCAGGTTTGTGTCTTCTGATTTTGAAAAAAAATCATGAGAAGTTGAAAATATACACCTTAATTTATACATGGTATCATAGCAGGATTCACGTTAGAGCAAAAGTTTCAAAGTTATTTCTCAGAAGGTTCAAATTTGCAATTTAGTGTAGCAAGATCTCTTAAGAGCTAAGAAGATGGCCTTCAATAGGTTGAGGCTAGAGTATGCCTTGGAAGGCAACTCTAATTTCATTGCATGGAAGGATCACATGGAGGAGGTATTCGATGACAATGGATTTATAGAATACATTGAGAGAGAAGTTGCAAAACCAATGAAATTTGATGCCAAAAACTTTTCTCATTGGAAGAAAGATGTAGCCAAGGTGTTCAGAATAATATTGGAGGGAGTATGAAACCATATTGTCACCAATATACATGGGAAAGAAAATCATTATGCAATGTGGTAGGAACTGACATATATGTCCAGAGTAGTAGTGTCCACAAGGAATTAGTGCTCAAGAATACACTTTGAAATATGAAGATGTATAAAAATGATTTTATCCTGCATTATTTGAGGAGGTTCACACAAGTTTGTGATGAGCTTACAGGAGTTGGTCTTACTATTTCAGAGGATGACTCGATAAGCATAGCCCTTCTAGGCCTTCCCAAGTGTTGGGATAGCTATCAAGATTCAATGAATGAGATGTTGGAAAAAATAACTATGTTTGGTCTTCAATAATGTACTCGAGTCATTATGTAATGTACTTGACATAATAATAAAGAAGACAATTTTTATTATTGTTGTTGTGACTTATTAAAGAATGGGTTTCACGCTTGGGTCACCATGTTTTATGTCAAAGTCCCCATTCAGGACTTCTAGGATTTATTCTGGGTCTATAGAATTATTGTACATTTAAATAAACCCTTCTTGGGCTTTTGACTCATAACAAATGTTTAGTATTGAGTCAAATATGAATTATATTGAACCTTAAAACCATGTTGGCCTAAGAGAATATCAAGTCATCTTATGGACCCATTCGATCTCACAAGAAGCCTATAAAAAGGAGGACTATGAATTCATTTGGAGCATCATCTCCCATTCTCTCTCTTATGGGAAAAAAATTGAGAATCTGTTTGTTGTGAAGAAGTAGGAAGTCGGGAAAGCCTATTTCCTAGAAGCTGAAGTGAATGAGAGTTTGGCGGAGTCTAAGCAGTCAAGGAAAATCTAAATTTTGGTGGTGGTCTCTTTGAGTTTCAGGCTCTGGTTTGGGAGAACAAAGTCTCCCAAGTTAGAATGTTGTCGGCAGTTGTTAGCTATTGCAAGTTGCTACATAGTCAAAGTTGTTGGGAAGGGATCAATCTTCTGGAGGTTGACATGGTGTGGAGGGAAGGTATGCTCAATGTATAGGGTAAATAGTGTTAAAGAATACTATTGGAAGGAATAATTACCTTGACTAAGTTTTCCCCTTGAAGGAGGTTTTTCCCTGACATGTGCCTACATCGTGTGTCCATTGTTTTATGTGTTGTTTCTTTTGGTAATTGCTCGATGAAATAAACAAAGAATATAAAAAGAATTGTAATAATAAGAAACATCACAATTAATTATCAAGATCAAGAAAATATTTACTTCCTTTCTGATTTTCTTACATGGTATCAGAGCTTTGGTGATGAAAGAAGAAAAAACAGATCCATTCAAACACACTATCTCAAAGGAAGGCATCTATCATTTTCAAGGAAGATGTCTAACTCTATCAGCGATGACAACAAGATTAAAGGAGCATCTAACTTTAGATATTGGAAGAAGAGGATTGACCTGATCCCTGAGAAGAACAAAGTGCTAGATTTAGTAAAAGGAAATCTAAAGAATCTTACAGAAGAAGTGAGTGATGCCGACAAAGAGAAATTTAGGGATCTAGAATTGATGTCTATGACTCTAATGGTAGAAGGGATAAAATACCATATTGTCCCATTAATAACTAACATCAATCATTCCCATGAGATGTATGAATCCTTATCAAATCTGGTCACTATTAAAAACATAAGTGAAGTGGCAAGTTTGAAGAATGATTTGTGGAATATAAAGGTGACAAAGGAAGATATTATGCCAAGCATGGTTGTAAAAATAACTAGACTCAAGGATGATCTTTTAGATGAGATTATTCTAGACAAATAATTGGTGATGACTACTATATTAGTACTTCCACCCTTTTGGAGTGCATTTTCTTCAGGTCTTAACAATTTGGTAGCTCCCACCTTTGAATAATTGTGTGTCGCATGTAGTTAAGAAGAATTAACGATATTTATTGCTCCCAATACTGAAGAAGTAATAAATTATTATGTTTCTTGTCATAAAGGAAAGAGATCAAACTAAACAAAGAATAAAGTTTACATGTCTAAGATAGAGTGCTATCAATGTCACAAAAATGGTCACTATAAAAGCGATTGTCGCAAGAATCCGAGGAATAAGAAGAGAGGAAGAGATCAAGCAAAATTTGTAGAAGAAGGATACTCAAAGAAAGCCAAGCCTAAAGAGCTCGACATTAGGGACTTACACTATTCAATACATTGATTTTAGTTTTATATATCTTGTTTTATATGTTCAAGAATTTATAAGATTTTATTTTTCTAATTATTTTTGTAAGTTTGCAAGTATCCCTCTAGCTTTGGAGGGATCTTCCAGCAACTACCTAAGATAAGTATCCTATGCCTTTTCAATTTTGGGTTCATTTACTCATTTAGTTTTTATTATGTTAAATACTAATCAAAATTCTCCTTTTATTTTCTTAATTAGGGAAAACATCTACAAGGAGGATTTTTGGAGAAGAGTTTATTGAAGAAACAAAGGTATGCCTTGAATTCAGTGACTGAAAATATTATGCATTTGATGATCTATTACTGTCCTTGTTATGACTAGTTGTATTGAATCCTAGTGATTCATGTTTGGGTGATTCATGTCTTAACAAATATACCCACCCCACACTTATCTGATCTTATAGAACCCTTGACAGGTTCTGGAAATCGTAACTAAAGGGTACGATCCTGCTAGCGATTTACTGAGTGTGGTTTTTTCCCTTTTAGTTTGGGCTTATTGAGGAGAAGAAAGGTGGGTTTGACCATTTGAATTTAGAATTATTGAGGCGAAAGAAGGAGTCTTATTTGCTATAGACCTAATTTTAGACGTTTTCTTTTCATTTGGCATTATTATGACCTTCTTCATACCCTATCTTGACAGAAGAACATAATTTCTAGTAGTGAAATGATAGATAATTCCTAACAGGATAGTTGATTTTGCAGTTTTCAATGCCATGAAGAATATTACGAGTGCCTCTTTTCATAGATAAAGTTTAAAAGGTGGGACGCCAGGAGAAATAATAGAAACAAGAGAAAGTCCAACTGAAAAGGGACGAGCTTCTTTCAAAGATGCATTAAGAGGGAAAGTTGCAGCACAGGATGAACAAGACCCAAATCTAACAATCCCAGCTCTATAAATTGTAGAAAATATGGAAAAATCTCTAGATCTATCCATTACATTACAAGAAGTAAGTAATATCTTCCCTATTTTCCACATAATAGCCATCATTTGTCGTTTTAATGGGTTCTAGCCAAAATCTGGAGAGCTTAATGAATGGACCTACCTCAACTAGACTAGAGAGTGTGATATTTACCTAAGCACAAAAGGTTTTTTGTGGTGATACCCAAAAAGCTTACAATTATTCCATAAATGATGGGACAGGGTTCTCGGGAAGGCTGAGCCTCTTCGTAACCCCATGGCTTTTTGGTTTTGACACAAACTCAATTATGGTTACAAAAATGTTGGTATGGGTTAGGCTACATAACCTTTCACTGCCTTTTTCACACCATCAGGTTCTAGGAGGCAGAGAGAATTGTCTTAGAAGGTACCTAAAGACATACTGAGAAAGATTTTAAAACAAGATACTCACCTTGGCACATATTTGTGTCGATATGGATTTGAGTAAAGGTCACCCTGATTTTATTAATCTAACACAAAAATATTTTAAGTGGATACAATGGTTATATTTTGAAAACACTCCCTTTAGATGCAAGGTCTGCCATCAAATAGAGCATTTCCAAAATACATGCAGACAAGCAAACAAAAAAATAAAGAAGACAACACAAAAGAGAAAAGAATGGTAATTTCCAGAATCTCCTTCATCAAATGATGAGGAAGAAGAACATGATGAAATGTAGCAACAATAGGAGACAAAAAATGAATAAGTCACATAAGATATGGTAGACGAAAAGGAGGACAATGAAAGGAAACAACCAGAGAATCCAAATAACTTGGTAGTTAATCTGATGCTTGAAAGCCAGGTAGAGGAAAATAACAACAATAAATAAACTTGTGGAACTAATGATCACATGATTCCGAAAGCTCTGATTGAGACAAATATAACCAAAATATTACAAGAAATAATGAGCTAGCTATTGTCACTACTTCTCCACCTCTGGGGGCCTCGCAAAAAGTTCAAAAGGAAAAGGACAAAAAAATACAAGTCCAAATTAGATCGCAATGTGTAATTTTAGTTTTTACTTTTAATTTTCTATAATTTTTGGTAGCTTTGCTACTATGTGTGTGCCATGAACACAGCTCCTATGGGACAAACTATTGAATTCTTCAATGCATCTACTAAATGTAACTTTTCTTGTTTATTAAAAAAAAGTTATTGATTTTTCTCTTGGGGAAAAAAGAAGATAAAGTTTGAAACCTACAATTAATAGAATTCCACTCGTTATAAAACATTATCTCAACATCTTCTAAAACATTATGAAACATTCTGAGACGTGATCATGCCATGGTTAGATATTTCCTTAAACCATTGTCATTGAAATGCTTGGTTGAATTAGCGATGGCTCCACAACTTCACCCAATGGCACGTAATTAAGTTGAAGGAATGTTTCTCAAACCATCCCCTTTTGTAAAAGAAATTCCTAAAAACCTATGGTTATTTTGCATCTAGCATACCCTCCCTAATACTTTGGCCATTGGTAGACAAACTTATTATTAATTTTCCATCAAGATAATGGGAGACACAATATCCCTTTTGCTTTTTTAACTTCCGATTTATGAATTTAATATGGAATTTGTAACTTACCAAATATGAATTTACCATATCATGTACCTAGTCTAGTATCCTTAGACATTCAACATGATTAAAATCCAAATATGGCTCCACAAATAACAACAAAATCATTGTCTTCAAGAACTAGTTTTAGGACGATGCAATTTTACCCCACAATATTGTGGGTAGCATCTAGCTCCAACTAGGATACAAGTGTTTGTCTTGGGAGAAGTTGAGAACCCAAAAGTCACATCGTTATCACAATATTTCTAAAGTAAAATTTGTGATCCAAGGTAGCCACCTCAATCTGTCAAGGAGGCAATGTCCTTTTATTGTCTTGTATTATCATATAAAATAGGGAAATGTCGAAGTTTTCATGCTTGTGGGCTGTAAATTTGTTTAATATTGTATTTAAAAACTAATTAAAGCACATTTTCACCAAAAATATTTGCAAGTTTGTATTTGCCTAAGTTGCCACATATTTTTTCTCCAGCAAGCCTTACATACCCTTTTGATAGTAAGGATTCTGCATTATATGTATACATATGGTTGCTTCCTTTTCATGAATCAAAGAAAAGAAGACCTGCATATTCCCACAAAATAATTTATATTTTGTTTACTATACAAGGCTTATGTGTACAGTTCATTGATATGAAATTCACACATTGATATAGAGTAGGTTCATCTTTTCTTTGGAGTACATTCATCAACCGTGATGGTTATTCTTGAGACTGTGCAAATAGGAGCACCATGTATAATTATGTTAGTGTCACTCATGGCATGCTTTCTTAGGATGGAAGTCATTGATCCATGTATGAAGGTTCTTAAATGTTTCAAATGCTTCATATTTATTCTTAAATAAACAAACCCAACAAATTATGGTGTAGTCAACAATAGATGTCATCAATAAATGTCATCATATATTTATTTCCATTTACATCAGGAACAAACATAGGGCCACACAAATCAGAATGAGTGAGTTCAAGCTTTCTATGTGATTTGGAATGAGAATCATGAAATGATTATTTTTTTTGCTTTCCTAAGATAAAAGAAGCACATTGATTACGTTTCCTAGGAATAGTGGGCAAACGAGTAACACAAATTTTCTTCAGCAAACAAAAGTTTCCATAGTTCAAATTTCCAAATCTAGCATGCTATAAAAGACTTGATAGAAGTTTACCTTCATCATAATGATAATTTTATGAATTTTTTTGTGCATCTACAGAGGTACCTTACAGATTGAGAAGTATTTCTTCTTCTATACCACTCATGACCATAGGCTTGGTCATGCTGAAGATGCTAAACGCTGCTAGGTTCATTCTACCAGATGGAAAGGACAATGAGAATTGTTATTCACCAAGGAAGAGAAAATTAAAGTCCTCTTCATTAGTGAGATATATGCACAACAAGGGGGCAATAGAAAACACATTTGTGGCTTTCAATGCCATTGTCGATCACATTTTCTCCTCAATTGGTTTTCGTGTTGGTTAGCTAGTGTTGGGGCACAATATGATGAAGAAAATTAGGGATGGGGTTCATTGGTGTGAAGGATGTCGTTATGTCATGGGCCTTGTGGTCCTTTTTATCTGCTTTTCTACTAGTGTGTGTTGTTGGCTTGCATCAGGGTGGTCATTCTTGGGGCTTCATAATCGGTTTGGTTCCTATCATATATGCTTTAGGTTATTCCATGGTGGCTATATTGGTGGCCTTGTGCCATTTTCTTCATGGTTATATGTTTGGGTTTTTACCTATTTTGTAATGGTTTTATGCCTAAATTTTGGCATTTGAGATATGTATCATTTTCTAAGGGTTCTTTTACGTAGGCCTACATGCCTAACTTGATAGATTAGAGGTAATAAATTTTATCGATGGATGAATGGTGTTTAAGGCTATTATAGTGGTTTTAGGCCCTATATATTTAATATGGGCTATGATACGATGTGTGATTCCTAAGACAATGCATCAAGAATTTTGAACTACCATGTGCCCATGTTACATTTTGTATATTCATTTGAATTAACAACATTTTGCAAGCATGTAAAATTATATGTAGAAATATGTACACACATATAATATTCATAAACCAATTTAGGTAACATCAATAGTAAGAAGAGTACATGGATTTTGTGATTTCCTTGAAGTTGGCTTCCTTTCCATGACCTTCAAGCCCACCTGACTAAAGTTTTGACCTAGCGAACTAGTAACACCCTTTCTGAAATCCTAGCCCTAGAAAACCTCCCCAAATTCCATTACCCTATGTGCCCAAGACCTAATTACCACCCATATTGTTTTCAAATTCAGTGCTTAAATCATCAAGTTCCTATCACCTCCATTAGCCTCTTTAGAGAACTCTTAATATGTAAACACCTTCAACTTTTTCCTCTCCTAACTCCCCAAAACATCCACAAACCCTAATATGAAAAAATGATGAGAGTTCCTTCTCGACATCTTATCCTTCCAATACTTATTTCCTCTCCTTCAACAAAATATTTATTCCCCATTAATGGTTCACCTACCCATTCTTTAAGTCCCATAACTAACCCCCTACACCCCCCCGCCAAAAAAAAATAATAATAATTAATACTTGAAAAATAATCAAGCAATTTTAGTTATTTAATCAAAGTCAAATAGTCATGAGAGGACCAAAATTAATTTAATAATAAAATATTCATAAGGTTATACTTAAAAGGATAATCAATCTTAATCAAGCTTAACTCTAATCATAAGCTTATTCATTAATCAACCATTTAACATAATTGACCATAGAATACTATCCTATCCATTTGAGTTATGGGTATGTAGATAGCATACACATACCTTATATATATACTAATACCACCAACAAGAAATTCCAAAGCAATAAATCTTTTAGTAGGTAGGATACTAACTAATCATTAAATAATATAGTAGTGGAGCGGGTGTTAAAATTGGTTCCATTAATTCTATCATATATATCTTATATATTATTAATATTTGGCTATTACTTAGTAAATGAACTATTTTTCATTTCATTTTTCAAAAAATCTTTTCCCTCACTCACTAATGTATTAAAAGTGCTAAGCGAGGATGGTGATGCATTGTCAATCTACATAGTTTTACCCCCTCTCTTTGTCTTCAAACCCCCTCTCTTTGTCTTCAAATGGAGCACAATAGTAAATAGAAACTAAAATACCAAATAGTAACCCTAAAGGAACTAATAATATTTTGTATCGAGAGCTCGATGAACTCTTTTGTAAGTGCATTTACGAATTGAACTAATCCTTATTGCTACTAGCTCTTAACTAAAACTTTCAAACTTTATTGTTAAAACATGTATAATTAATGGTTGATATATGGAAATTTATCAAATACCTTAGCGATCACAATATAAATCAGTTAATAAGGGAAAATTTCATCAATGCCATGTGGACAAATATTATTGAAGTAGCTTAGTTCTATGGTGGGCATAGAAATTGTTTTATACCTCAATGAATTTTGATTTTACATGTAGTCCAATAGGTTTCTATGTTGAGAAACATATCAAGCACTAATATATATTAGTGACTCCTAAATATATAAATATCCATAGTGGAATGATATTTTTTCATATTGGAATTGTAGCCCAATAGTTCTACCTATTAGGAACAATGTAGTCACTTCTATAAATTTAATATAACAATTCAAATTAAACGAGTGACACAATATAAAGAGAAAAAATTAAATTGAGGTTCATTATTATCATATTCGCAATGAAATTATACATTTATTTTTTGGTTAAGTCAGGCTAGTTTAGAGAAAGAAATCTAGTTTCACAACGGAAAATGGGAAAAGAAGAAGTTAAATTTTTTTGCAAGGAAATTCCAAATACATTATCACATTATTTTATTTGTTTTCATTTATTAAAATGATCATGGTGGGTCATACTTTCAAAGATAAATGCTATGACTCTTCATGAGATATTAATAGAGATACTTGAGGAGAGACATCTTTGGCTCAAGGGTTAATGAAATATTTTGACTTCAATATTGAACCATCAACCATATCCTCAACATTTGTGGCATCATGGAGGAGGGAAGACATTGCTCTTCAAAAGGCTTCTTCTAATTTGTAGTTTTTTCAAAGTTGTTTGATGTTATCGTGTAGGAGGCATTGTTCCATGAATGACATTGGCATTTCATATATTTTGTTTATTAATGTTATATGCCTATTAGTTTGTTCCTGGTTGCCTCCAAATAATGAATGTATTGTTAGTTTTATCAAAAAGACCATTGGGGTGAACCACATGGATCCTCTCTTGCCCACGTTGTTCCAGATATAAATCAATGGGCATCATTCTTTTTTGTAAGAGCATATTCACCATTTGATTCTTTTAACATGTCTTGTTCTCCATTATCCTCTTGGCATCTACCTTGGACGGTCTTCAAAGTTTCCACCTTGGGAAAACTATGATTTATGATCTTTAATGGCTTAAAGAATGTAGTGGTTCAAGATATTTATGGGGCTTTTCTTGCATATATAGAGTGTGGTCAAGATGTTGAAAACATTAAGGAACGTTTCTCAATAGTTTCTGGGTAATATATGTGTGCCACAAGTCTAAACAAACCTCACAGCCACAACCAAGGGGTGTTTAAGACATTTATTCAAATAAATTGAAATGATGTTTCAAAGTTCATAATACTAAAAATAGTTTATAAAACCTAGAGAAAAGGAGAAGGAAATCTATCAAACCAAATTATAAAACAAAATTACAATTTCAGCTTAAAATTAAATTGTTTGAAAAAACTATTTTATAATAAACTTTTATTTGGATGCCTAGTTATTATCCAAGATGGAGATGCCTATTATGTCTTTGTCAAAAAGAGTGCAGGTAGCTCATACCTATTATGCTTAAGGAGGAATTGTGCAAACAACTAGCTATCTATTATTTTTGGATGCATGAAAAGATCATATGACTTTTGAAAAGGGATTCGTGGCCCCTAGGAATGGAATCATCTTGGTCAATTTGACTTGTAGCCTATCCTCTAGGGAAATCTATGAAGTATACCGAGGTAAATCTGCAAATCCATGGATGCGTCTGTGTTAAGGCAGGACAAAGGGGCTAAGGACACTTTGGCTATCTTGGTGGAGGAGCATGTGGATACTGTGGCCAACCTGGACTCCCTTTTTAGGGCTGTTGAATCTCTGAATCCATTGATGTGCCAATGTCGGGTAGGGGAAAAGGGGATACAGAAAATATTACCTATCTTTGTGGAGGGTCATGCAAAGATTATGGTGAACCTGGAATCCTTGTTTCAGGCTATGAGATGACCAAGTTACAGGCTGCAAATCCATGGATGGGGTAGATGTGCCGGTGTTGAGTGTGGAGAAAGGGGTTAAGGACAACACTATCTCTTTGGTGGGGAGCCATGCCAAGACTGTGGGAAAGATCAACTCTTTGTTCACGACAATATGATTAACATGTTACCTAAGGCCTTCAGGCTCAGGCCAGAGATGCAAGATAACGAATCAAATCATGGATGTCGCAAATCTAGGAGGTTTGAGCGACGGCCTTGTATTTGCTAACAAATTGTGGTTGGATGTGTCTGAGTACTTGTCTCTTTCCTAGCGAGCATTAGGGTCGAAGGTGATGGAACATCTCTTTGGAGAGAGGCACATCATACAAGAATTTTCCCATAGGTTTTTTTTGCATATTATATGCTTAACAATATGGGTATGTGGATATGGCATTGCAAGGAGCTAAGAATATGGGGATTTATCTCCCCTGGACTATATTGTGTCACCAACTTTATCTATATATGAAGGGTAATGGACATGGGCGGTTGGGTTTTCATGAGTTTATTATTGCCACTGAGATGATTGGAAACCACTCTTTGCCGACCGCACCACCATCAATATAACATTATGACTATCATTCCATGCACTACAAAATGGAGGGTTTACATAGCCCTTGCTCCATCCAATATCTCCATGATTTTCAATAGCCATGACAAGGGTAATATTTTCACAGTATGGCCAAAATTGAAACTATGAGTATTTGTTTCATGTTGAGGTTTGGAACCTGAATTAAAATTAGGGTTTTATGTCTTAATTATACTTTTTTCTCGAATCTTACTAATTTTTTTATTTGCTAAAACCTTGGGAGATGACATTGAATAAAATTTCCTTTTGTGGCCCATCTCCCTATTTTTGGTTTATTTTAGGGAATTCTCATCTCGCTTTCTTATGTCATGATTAAAATACATTGTATATAAATTAGAAGGATATATAACTCGTTTAGTTGTGTATTGTCTGTGAATATTCACCTCTATATTTCATGTCATGGGCATAGTCTCAAATTAGAGACCTCAGGATGCATGCTTGCTCTTAGAATTCTTTGTGGTGTTATATTTTTGTAAAAAAAAATCCTTCTTATTTTTTGAAATGTAATTTTGGTCGAGCACACCATAATGAGATTGGGGCCAGAGGATTTCACAAGTTACTAAGGTTTCATTGGAATTTTGGGAATAAATGAGGTTTCCATTAAAACGAGCATATTTTCCTATGTTTTCTTTCATCTAGTGAGTGTAGAAATGTATCGCTAATAGACATTGCCTATTGTTAGGATTTTGTAATTAATAACTGGATAGAGTGGTAGTATAGAGTGTGGTGTACTCCTACTAGTTTTTGTTTCAATAATTCTTTCTGAGAGTGCTTTAAGAAATGTTCCCTAAAAGGTGCATTTCATAGAGAAAACTATGCAGAAACAAGTTCTTTGATTTCATCGCTTGTCTTGGATAATAATACTTTTAACTATTGATAATGTTAGCTGAGGCGACTCTCACGTCAATCAATAAATGAAATGAAATGTAATTACTAGTTTCTTATCTTCAAGACATAACATGAAATGCTCAAATGGCAATAGGAATACAATAAACTGATTAAAGTAATTCCCTTAGAGTGAGCTATTACTGCTAAGAATTAATTTTCAAAATTAGGAGGCATATGTAATACAATGGGCTGTGGGATGTCTTTATATAGACAATGAGTAGGATTGGAGATGTTTCTTGAATTGGTAATTTACACAGTAAACATTTTGTCTCATTTTTTTTACACATGTTCATATTTATATTGATGTAATAATCAAACAAATCCAACGAACCATTCCTAAATCCTTTATCCTATGAGAAAGTTACCCTGTCACAAATATGTTGTTATCTATGGGAACCAATAGTATTACTTTTCTTCTTTTCATCATCTCCTTCATCACAAGAAATGACTCATCTCCTGGGAACGTGAGGAGGTCATATGAAAGGAAACCATGTTTCTATATGCAGACTTCAGGTGAGTGGACTATGAAAATTAAATACAACCAAATTTTAGTAATGCCAAATTTCATTCCCAAAAGTATGTGAATTTTTAGAAGCAACATTTTATGATTCAGATATATTATACTTTTTCTAGGGTCTCCTCAGAATGTGAGGAGGTCATATGAAAGGCAACCATGTTTCTATATGGAGACTTCAAATGAGTGGACTGTGAAAATTGTATATGTGAATTATTTGTCCAAAACATAGAGAGTTATTACATAGTGCTTTCATTTGTGTGAGTGTAAATAATGGGAGGTAATAATGATTTTAGTTAAGTGTGTGAAAGTTACCATCAGTTAATTCTAATAAAATAAATTTTAATATTTTTTGAAGTGTATTTCTAATAATTTAATATGTTTTTTGTGTAGTGAATTTTATTAGTCTTCAAAAATAGGAGATTGCATGAAAGGTTATCATGTATCATTGATATTTAGTAGGGATGATGAAACGATAATCAAAATCATACCTCTAAAGGCAATTAGAAATTAACAAAACTAACAAAACTAAATTCAAATGAGATTAGTTAGGATATTGGTATATCTGGTCATATATATAATCAGTTTCAAAAATAAATCCATAAACATAAACATGACCCATCACATGGACCAGGCCACTAAGATAGGATATTGTTCGGTTTGTGGAGGGTCTATTGGTTGTTGGAGGGATGTTGAAATGAAATTCAATTCTCACCAAGTTCCCGTCCATCATTTCCAACCAGCAATTCTAATGTTTCAGGTATCCATACATATGATCTATGGATTTAAATAAGTCATTCATAGACTCATGGTTGTCCAATAGCGGGCATCTGAAAAGGAGCTTCAACTATCGATACAAATCTATTATCTACATATATTAATTAGCTCTGACTAGTATGTGTCCACTCTCAAGGATCCATACTCTCTACTTTGCCAAAATTTCTGAATATGAGAGGGTTATTTGAGAAGAGGCTTCCCCTTTAGACCCAGTTAATTCTTCCTGCAATACATAGAAATCTAAAGCGCGCACACACACAAACATGTAGAATCTTATTTAATTTTTCCCAACTTCCACTCATTTTTTTTATTTACTTCAGTCTCTTATTTATTAATCTTATGGAACTCACTCAAAAATGTGCAGTTTTATTTTTTGAAAATATATCCTTAGTAATTGTATCAATGTATATCTCTTTCATCCATGACTTTGTTTGGATATTTGACTACTGCATTTACAAATAATCATATGGTTGTGTACCAATTTTTCTCTCAATTTTCTAACAACATAGATTGAAGATAATGACACTTGCACTTTTCTTCTTAGCCTTTCTAAAGAGAAGCTTCATCTAAAAAGTGAGTTTTATTTCTTCCATGGTTCATCTCAATATTTTGGTTCCTTGTATCTATTTCAAAATATGGATTACTGATTTAAAAATTCATAAATAGATTTTTGCCACATCCTCATTGGGAATGGATGTGATAGCATTGTTTTGTTCTGAAGATCGTTTTTCAAAGGAAATATTCCAATATGCATACTTGCTAAATTTTTTCAGAAATGCAACTGCAATAATTTGTTGCATGCATTATTGAATATCTTGAGCAGTAGAATAAAATGGATCAATAACAATTTCTCTATGTGGACATAATTCAATTATCATTGTACAGTGTCCATAATTATTCATAACCATTCTCTTATGCATTGGTTTCGACTCATTCGTGTGTGAGTTGCATGTTATGAAGCCCGGGTTTTCCCATTTAATATTATTGACTGAGGGTTTTTGTTGCTAGTTTACATCATTAATGAATAAAAGTATAAAACTGGTTGTTATACTTACCTTGCATGAATAGTTTCGAATTACTTCCATCACGAGGTTGTATATCATTTGTATGTACCAAGCATTGAAATCTTCTTTCATTTAGAAAGCTCTATTCCATATACAAATTAGATGTTATTTGTTAGAGTTTGAAACCCTTGTGACCTTATGATGGGTAAATGTAGATTTCTTCCTTTATTATGAGATATTTTTTGTTCATTTGATAAAAAAAATTATTATTACCTTATTATTGTTAATACCATGTAAATTGTTCTCATTTTGTGTAGTAGAAATAAAGTTGTAATCAAGCAATTCCTTTTAACCAAAACCATTTGCTACATAGATTACTCTATTTATATCAAGTATTTTGAATTCCTATTACTTGATTAATGGCGTATTATATATGGGTGAGACAATGCAGGAGCTAAAGTGAAACAATACACTCCAAGATGTAGAATCAACATTCGAAATTACTGAATTTATCTATGCTTTCTGAACAAGAATAATACTATATTACAAGCTAAAGATGATCCAACGAAAATCAAAAGAATATCTACTCGAGTATAATAAAAGATACATTACTGTAGATTGTACTCAATGGTCTTAGCAGATTACTATAGTGAGGCATGAAAGATGATGTCTCCGAAGAAACTACAAGCATTTTTACTACTGATGCAACAATACTTTCAATCTAAAGAAGAAAACCTAGTACAACCCTGTCTATGCCCACTTCGGTATATTTAGGCTCCCACAGAAGAAGTTACCCTGCCCAAATAAATTTTGTTCACTGGTTTCTCATCCAATGATAGTGATACTTCTTGGCAACCATTAATTTATTGTAAACCTACATACCTGATAAACAAAAATGTCTAACCTACAACAATTGGTGCCTAATTACACATTAACATTGCCTTGGAATGACGCCAAGGCCTTGATGTTTACTTCTCTCAAAGTCTACTGGTGGTAGGCAGTAGCTAGTGTAGCTCCCATGAAAGGACCCACCCAAAATCTCCACTGCACAAACAAGGAATAGTCATCAGACTTCTGTATTCCCTAAGAAAGTACTAGTATAGATGAATAATGTTAACTTCAATCAATCAAATATTATTAATAATATTAATAAAAAAAAGCTTCACAAATTTTCAAATATAACAAGCACTAATATCTAGATTACAGATATCATTGGTTTATACTGAATATCTTTTAAACTATAAAATAACTCGTGCATATGTTCAAATGTATATCATAGGCACATTGGCTCTACCATTATAAATTTCTCTTAACAAACAAGTTTCAATGACATGAAAACTCAAAATATCCCAATATGGTGCATTAGCTCCTTCTATTCTCCTATACTACACTTGTTGTGTCCAAGCACTCTCTTTATATATGTCAAACCTTAAGCTCCAGATTGCCTTATAATAGACTATCAATATACCAGGACAAAACAAATGGAAACAAACACTTACATGGTCATCACAGGATTGTTTCTGGCCATAAATCATTGTTGTTATGAGTTTCCTTGTAGGGTTGATGTTAGTGCCAATGATGTGAATGGTGGCCAAATGTACCATAAAAACAACATAATCAATAAGCATTGGACCCAAGACATACACACCAAAAGCAGGTCTAATGAAAATTCTTTCCCTTTTTATGTCCCTACGAAAATACGAAACTACCACATATATGTATATTTAAAAATACAAGAACATGGAGTACCAAGCACTGCACTTAGTGTGAGTTGCAGAGGAAACAATGTAAACTAACACAAAAGTGCCAATTATTTCAGTGGCCAAACCCATGCCTTTGGTCTGTCTGAGGTGCACAAAGTTAGCTCCACCTCCATATCTATCATAGAAATGCTTTCGAAAGGACTTAACCAATCTAATCCAACAAATTTCCCCAAACATTCGGCGATCATATATATAATAACCCTGGTAAAGGAAACCTTCCAAGCTAAAAACAGGCCAAAAGTGGCAGTAGGATTGATATGCCCTCCTTCAACACCAAACATAAAAAACAAGAAAAAGTATAAATTCAGAATCTCAACCACAATAGTGTCCCTCTCATTATGTTTCTCCAAGTATTTCAGAGCTAACAATATGTTTACATGATAATTCATCATCTTTGAAGCTTTACTAACCTGAAATACAATAGTGCAGTAAACAAAAATAAAAATCATGCCCTCTAAGGACAAGGTAATACCCAACATCCCAACACTCTCATAGTCAGATGACATTCTAGCGTATCCAGTCATAGTGGAAATGGTGGTATAGAGAAAAAGCAATGTGGTAGAGAATTCTACTAACACTCCCATAGTTAGATGAGTTTCTAGCATATCCAATCACAATGGTAATGGTGATATAGAGAAAAAACAATGTGGTAGTGAATTCTGCTATCAAAGCTCTGTAGAATGACCAGAGTTTGAATTCATTAGTGTTAATGAGATCAAGGCACTATATTCTTTATTTACTCTTTAGTGTTTAACACTATATTAGAGTTTAACATATATTCTTCATGTGTTCAACAACTAATGTGCACATGCTTCATGTTATTTATGACTTTGGTACATGATCAAAATACCAAGAAGAAAAAAATAAATAGCCAAACATAAGAACATCCACACACCACATTACACAACATAATAAGGTTTTCACTAGAGAGCGTTCATAGGTAGGAAACTTTAGGTCATATTGTGAGTTTTCCAATCCAACGACTGAAAATAATTAATAAAGATCTCATTGATATTTAAATTGTTGTGGACATTCTATTATAATAGTTTGTCATGCTAGTTCTTACATTATTTTGAAATATCTTATTATGTAGTTTATTATCTTAGATCTTAGATTAAATATTACTAGTGCATCACTCCAAGTTATCTATATATTTGAAATCAAAATGGAAGAAACAAGCAAATAAACAAACCATCCACACAAATTAATATAATATATGACTTGGTAAACCTAATACAAGAGAAATCATAGATAGAAGGTGAGGCATATGCACTAGTCTCTCTTTTTCAATTATGAAACATAAGTACAAAGAAAAATGGTCACTCACTATGGATTCATGATAGAGATTGTTACTACAAAATTGTTATTTGAGTAAGCTACCAAATAATGTTATCTCATTTGGGTGGAATTCATAGAGTTACCCATGTAGGTATGGTATTTTTACTTGTTGAAGGGTGCCCTGTGATACTTGTTCCTAATGGACACACATAGATTGTGTAATCTGTGTTGAAAAATAAGCATAGGTATGAATCTTTTAACCATTTTTGGGGGAGGAGATAAGAGTTTGTAAATACATAGGTTTTCTACTTAGCTTTATTTCTTGTTTTTGTTAAGTTGGTTTTGGATAAGAGTTAAGCTTAGTGTCTTGTAATTATTGACTTGGTGGATAAGAAACATATCCAATTGGGACTATAAATTATGCATCATGAGTTTCTTAAATTCCATGGTATTTAGTGTCAATCTTATTTGTTGAATTTACAATTTTAGAAGCAGTTGAAAAACATTGAAAATTGCATTGATGCCAAAAGATTATATATATTTGTTTTATAAAGTTTGAGAATTTTTTTAGAATTTTAGGTTTATCATATTCTAGCTAAATGAGGATTTAAACAAATTCTAGTACTCGCAACGTCTTAATAAATTCTAATACTGTCAATATGCCTCTTTGTTGTGATATATTTAGTCCTTTGAAATAAGTGTTGATTCTTTTTAATATGCATGTCAGGATATTATATGTTGAGTTATTGACTTTTTAGGATATCATAGTGTGGTATATGGTCATCTGAAATGATTTTCAGGTGTAGGGCCTATAAGACAACATTAGAAATATTAGGGTGGGTGAAGGATGTGTTTTAGCACTATGCCCATAAATAGGTTAGGGAAGCCCTCATGAACGAATTTGATTGTGTTGCTTCCTCTGATATAGTTAGTCATTTAAAATAAGTGTTGATTCTTTTTAATCTACATATCAGGATGATATATGTTGACTTGTTGATTGTTCAGGATATGGGAGCATGGTATAGGGTCATCTGAAATTCTTTTCAGGTGTAAGGTCTATAAGAGTACATCGAAACTAATAAGGTGAGTGAAGGATGTGTTTCAACATTGTGCCCCTCATTGGGATATGGAAGCCCTCATGAAGGAATTTGATTGTGTTCTGAGTATATCTCATGGAAGTGAGAACTCCAAGGGTAGAAAACTATTTTGGAAGTCTAAAGATTGGAGTTGATGATGATGCTACAATTTGCAAAATATGAAGCAACATATCTTTCAAGGTTTGGCTTCTCCAACACATGGCAATTTTTTTTGTTATATCAATTCTTTTGATGCACAATATTCAGTTGGTAAGGCTGCCATGCACCATGCACAATATTCTTTGAATATAGGGTTACAACAGACATAAGAGAGTCCACTAGAGAAGAGTATTGAGCATTTCTAGGGTTCCAAATTATGGAGGAGAGAAATTGGTGTAGGATTTGAGGAATCATATTATGCCATTGTTTCCTTAACATGCATTAAATAGAATTGAAAAACTAGTAGGTGAAAATTGGTTAGAGCTGTGACAAAACTAGATAGAGGGATAGCTAAGTGAGTTAGGTTTCCAATATGGAAAACATAAACGGTAAACTGCTTAGGTGTAGTTTCGAAAGGAAAAAATTGCATGCATAGAGAGGGCACAATTTTGGTGAGGGTGTGCACATTAAGGCCAAAAAGCTAATGGATTTCACACAATTAAGTAGGATAGAAAGGAAAATATAATGATACTAGCTCAAACACACACAAAATTGATAGGAAATATTTGAATAAGTCTTGTGGATTTATTATATTCACAAGATGTAGATATTAATACATAGTTTTATGACCCTTGGTTTTAATATTCCAAGAGGTCACTTGGAATTCAATGACTAATGGAATTACTCCCAACCAGTACTAATAGATTATGCATCTAAAAAAAAATTATACCAATGGATTGAACTTGCATCTACATGAAACACATAGGAGGAACCCAACAACATTTTTCATAACCCACTTAACTCTTTTAGAAACTTGGTAGTAATACCAGAAATGGCTGCAAACTACAAAATGCTTTAACCATTTTACTAACCACTATGTTAAAAATTGTTGGGAATTATTGCGTATAGACCCTTCTAACATACTTTTCTTTCTCACAATAAATACTAGACAAATCTTCTAGGATAGTGATGAGTCTTTGAATTACAATAATTTTTTGGCATGAAGAAAACATTAGCATTTACAAGCTTTAGATATACAAACTATGAAATCAAGCACTTTGTCTACACCATATATTTTGGAATAAAAATCAATTATAACATAAGATAGTTGGAATACTTTTAGAGAATATGGTTTGTAATCTATTATTTCACTCTTTTTTTCTACATAGGATGAAGCCACTTTTTTTTGCAATTTGATATTTTTACTCAGATATTAAAGATAAATACTTTTTAAACTCTTAGTCATTGATAAAATGCATTTATCTTCGTTACCTCTTCTATATTTCTTTTTATTCAACAAAATCGTTGTAGGTGCCTATACTCATTGAAGATCATGCATATCAAGGACATTCTCGAATTTTAGAATTTTTTGGGAAGTAGGTTTTTGAAATTGACCTTTTTAAAAATTTTTGTATAGGAAACCATCAAAATTCTTGCACAGGAGGCCACTTTTGCATTATTGGTTAAATTCAGTGTTTTGACGTATCATTCCATGGTTTCTCAATTATATGGAATGGTTCGTCTACGAATAATTATTGTGGAATAAGGATAAATTCTCCTATTTAACAACATATAAGAAGGCTAGGTTGGATTTAAGAAATATCCCATAATTTGGTACCTCTTAATATATGTGTGTGGATGATCTTAAGCTATGGGGCTGAATGTCAAGATTGAAAAATAAAGAATGTTAATATTTATGCTAGGTTTTGAGGAGTGCAATATTTTGCCGAAAGTATTTAATAATAGTAGATGATCATGGTGGAAAGAAAATACAAAGTTGGCTAGTAATATGTAAACTTCAAAATCATGAGATGTGCAACATTGAGTAAAGCATAGTTAAAATTGAAGACATAGGTAGTATAAGCGAAGGTATAGAGCATCTAACAGTGTTTATTTCAATAATTATCTTTTCTAAGTTGATCTCTTTGTAAATTATATATTTTTATAGAAGAATGGATAATCTCTCTCAATGAATGCGATAGAAGGAAGTATCACCTCGTGTTGGTTTTTCAGAAAGGACATGGGATGAATACCTCTGAATTGGGGTTTTATATTTGTTTCTAGCTAGGGCTTCATGCTTGGTACTATTAACATTCAGTGCCCATTATTTGCCTTTAATTATTTACTTTCATAGTGTAGGTTTTAACCCCATATAGATATTACTTGCATACAAATTCTAAAACATAGAAAATATACAATGTGAAAGCATAACTCATAAAACACATATACACAGACATTTTTGCCTAGATCCCAAAACTAGGACTACGAGCTTGATTTTTTATCATGTTCCTCTCAATGTTACAATACATATTTATACATGTCGAAGCATCCAATATCGTGGACTGTAAACCATAGCGTCCAAAACGATGGACCGAAAACCATTACGTCTAAAACCATGTGTGAAAAACATGTACAAAACCATAGGTAGGTCCACCCAACCTAATATAGGGTCCAAGGGGGTTACCTACACCCCTCGAACCCCTGTTCACCCCCCGCTATGCAATCGGTGCAACGAAGCGGGGGTCTGCCCCCCCCAACCCCGTGGTTAACTACGTGTGCCAATCGTGGAAAGAATATAACACAAACCAACATTCTCCCACTTGTTGTTTTATTTCCAAAAGGGGCCTCAAGAGAGCTTAGTCATTTATCTAGCCTTGTAATTCCCATTGTTTCACTACACCAAGGGAACTTCTCTGAGATCATAGACTTTGTCAATGCATCTACAATATTCTTCAAAGTGTCCACCTTTACTAGCAACACCTTTTTTTCTTCTATCATATACCTCATAAAGTGATACTGAACATCAACATGCTTTATCTTTGAATGATATTTAGGTTTATTTGCTAAGAAAATTACACTTTGTCTATCACAGTCTATCCTTATACCACTCTATACTAACCCCATACTTTAACATAATCCCTACAACCAAACTACTTCATTGCTTGCATGAGTGGCTGCCAAGTATTCTTCCTTTGTAGTTGATAGTGCCACTACAAATTGTTTCTTACTCATCCAACTGACTGCACCTCCAAATAGGTTAAACACATACCCACTTGTAGATCTTCCTTGATCCAGATCTGCAGCCCAGTCTGCATCAACAAAGCCATGAATATCCAACACTATGTCCAATCTTTGTCTTCCTTGGTAGCACAAACCATAATCAATAGTGCCATGCAAATACCTGAAAACTCGCTTCACTGTTGTACATTCATCCTTCCCTGGTCTTGACCTAAACCTTCTCAATACTCCCACTGCATGTACAATGTCCGATCTAGTACAAACCTTTGCATACATTAGGCTACTGACTGCACTTACATATGGAACACGGGACATGTGCTCTTCCTCTTTTTGTGTCTTGGGACACTTTTCAGCAGATAACCTCACACCTAGAGGAATAGGAACCTTCACCGGTGTACTATCCTACATATTAAACCTCTGCAGTGTTGTCTCAACATACTTCCTCTAGTTTAACTAGAGCATCCTCTTTTCCCAGTCTCTTTTAATTTCCATGACAAAAATATAGTTTGTAGCACCAAGATCTTTCATGTCGAATTTGGAGGACAATTGGGTCTTCAAATCCTAGATAATTTCTTTGTCATTTCCAACCAGCAACACATAATCCACATACAATACCAGATAAACAACATGGTCACCAGTTAAGTTAAAATACACATAATGATCTTCTTTGCTTCTGGTGAACCGAAGTCCTCGTATAAATGTATCAAATTTTTGATACCACATCCTTCGTGATTTTTTTAACCCATACAAAGAATTCTTTAACTTGCATATCATTTCTTTTTTACCCTTCACGACAAAACCTTCAGGTTTCTTCATGTAGATCTCCTCTTCCAGCCCCTCATGAAGAAATCTTGTCTTCACATCCATCTCTTCTACCTCCAAAATCAAAAGCAATAGCAACAGACAAAAATAATCTAATAGAAGCTACCTTGGAAACAGGAGAAAAAATATCACGAAAATCAATTCCTAGCACCTAGCAATAAGCTTTTGCCAGCAATCAAGATTTTTATTTCTCCACCTTTCCTTCTGCATTTGTCTTGCTTTTGAACACCCATTTGCTTCCAATAGGTTTCCTTCCAGTCAGAAACTCCACCAGATCCCAAGCCTCATTTTTGTGCAAAGATGACATTTCATCAACCATGGCCTCTTTCTAGAGTTTTCCATCATGTGAATCTACTGCTTCCTTCACAGTTCTATGATCATCATCACTAACAGAGAAAGAAAAATTTGAACAGGAAGCAGATAGACTATACCTTTCCAGCTACCTTCTTCCTCAAACTCATCTTCTCATGCCCGGAGTTTGTAGCTCTTCATCGTCTAATTTCTCCTCTACTATAGAGTCTAATTCTCCCTCCTTAAGCTTAAACTCTATCTTCTCAAGTTCCTTTGGTTGGAATTCATGTTTAATAACGTCTTTCACCTCTCTAAACACCACATATTGGTTTTACACAATGTTCCTTGTTACTGGGTTCCAAAGCTTATAACCCTTTAAATCATTCTTATACCCAATAAATATGCACTTTTAAAATTTACTATCCAACTTGGATCTTTTCTCCTTTGGAACATGTACATACGCATCACATCCAAATACCTTCAAATGTAAAAGAGAGGTTTTCTTACTAGTCCATACCTCTTGTGGAGTCTTATCCTCCAATGTTGATGAAGGTGATCTGTTGACCAGGTAACATGTTGTCTCCACCTTCTTTGCCCAGAATTCCTATCCTAACCTGCCACCACTAAGCATGCTTCTTGCCCTATCCATCAATGTCTTGTTCATTCTTTCCACAACTCCATCTTGCTTAGGTGTGTATGGAGTAGTCTTCTGTTGTGCTATACTACACTTCTTACAGAATTCTTCAAATTCCTTGCTACAAAAATCTCCACCGTTATCTGTCCTAAACACCTTTATATTCTTCTATATTTGTTTTTCCACCAGAGCCTTAAATTCTTTAAACCTATCAAAGGCTTTAGATTTTTTCTTAAGGAGATATATCCATGTATTCCTTGAGAAGTCATTTATAAATGATACATAGTACACAGACTTACCTAGTGATGGAACCCTCACAGGTCCAAGCATATCACTGTGTACAAGTTCTAATAAATGTTTCGTCCTTTTACCACCAAAGGGGAAACTCACCTGATTCTGCTTCCCATATACTGATGCAGGAGCATCAAGACCATTTTCATTTGTAAATATGTGATAAAAGGGGGGTGTGATAAATTTTAATATGTTGTTATTTTTAATAAAATAGGAAAGTATGGATTATGTAAATATTCTTTTTCTAAATAAAAGGATATGAGAGAAATAGTTTAGGAGCAAAATTTGGGATAGAATTTCTATGCTTTTTCAGTTAAAATTAGGATAAGAGTAGAGAATAAAGCTTCACGCTTTAAATCATTATGTAAAAAGGAAAAAGCCTGCTTTTGCAAAAGATAAGGTCTGAGAAGACCTATCGCTTATGTATGTATAAAAATGAAGTGGCAGCAAGCTCTCAAGGGGGGAGGAGCGAGTGCCAAAGTATGATTTAAAAAAAAAAAACTCTCTGGTGTTTTAGTGCAATGGTTTTTCTGATACTATGCATGTATCCAATAGTTTATTTTTAACTGTGTATTGGAAGGCTTGAATGGCCTTCATATTTGCCGCTTGATGCTTTACTGTGTGTGTGGGAGCATTCTGGTTATTGTTTCATTGAGTTTGAGGATGCCTGAGATGCAGAAGATACAATTCATGGCCGTGATGGATATAGTTTTGATGGGCATCGTCTGAGGGTTGAGCTAGCCCATGGGGGTCGAGGGCAGTCTTCATTCAGTGATCACCATAGCAATTAAAGTAGTGCTGGTGGTGGTGGATGGATGCAGTCTCTAAGCATTCTGAATATCCTGTTATTGTTCGTGGGCTCCTTTCATCAGCATCATGGCAATACCTAAAGGATCATATGCGTAAAGTTGGAGATGTTGGTTTTGCTCAAGTGTTCTGAAAGGGAAAGGGTGTCACTGGAATTTTCGAATACACTAATGATGACGGTATGAAATATGCTATCAAGAAACTTGATGACACTAAATTTAAGAATCCATATACGGGTAAAGAGTTATGAGTCTAGAAGTCGGTCTCAAAGCCAGAGCCAGAGTCGGAGCCCTTCACCATCTCGTTCACCTGTGGGAAAGTCTGATCGGAGTGCCTCTCCAGCTTCAAGTCATGGTTGATACGTAAGTTGAAGTGGTATTTAGTGTTGAAGCATTGCGGATTCATCCTCATTCCTAATAGTTTTACCTTGCTATTACCCATTAGCTGTTGGTATATATTTATAAATGCTTAGAAAGCTACGTAGATCCAAGGGATCTTTGATTGTGTTAGAGTTCCAAATGGTATTTACAGGCTAGGCAATGAGTTGATGCTTTGGACCCTGGCTTCCAAAGTTTTTATTTCTTGTAAGGTGGTTTGTGCTCATAGAAGATGTCTGATCCATTAAAGGCAGATTATTTCACTAAGAAGGCCGAGTTATTGGAGGAAGAGTCTCTGGATTATTATGCCAGATCTGCTCATTGAAGTAGGGTGAAATCACAATGAGACCGAGTCTAT
>APFE031081921.1:13961-26918 GCA_000404065.3 Pinus taeda | reverse complement strand
GCATGGGTACATTCCATGAATTTTGTGCATACATTTGATCATTTACAGGAAATTGCAAATTTTGATTTGGAAACATACCTTGAGGTGCTGGCCTTGGCTGCCATGGTCTCTTTGTGCCCATGTAATACACATTTTCCATCTCTGCATTAGCTGCCATATTACAGTTCTGCAAAACGTTAACTTTAGGATAGTTAAACATATCATGATGTTTAGTACAGAAAGCACAAACTTGGATGTTTTCTAGTGGGCAGTCTTTTAATGCATGTTTCTTCCGACATTTTGGGTAGAAAATAGCCATTATCTGATCTTCAGCTTATTTTTTCTTTTTAGCTTTTAGAGTGTCAATTTGGTTCCCTAGGGTGCTTAATAGATCTGTTTTAAAATCTTCTAACAGATTCCCTATTTCAGCCCTTGTGACACTTGCTAAGGCAGATTTTGTGACTTTGGATGAAAGGGTTCTTTTTCCCATTTTAGCTTTGCTCCTTGAATACTTTTCGCATAACTCAGCGATTTCTTCGAAGGGTAAAGCAGAAATGTCACCTTTTCCCATCAAGTTAGGATCATCCATGTATTCCTCTCGGATGCCTTTCAAGAATATTGTGCGGATCAGATCAAGAGGCATAGTTCAGTGTTTGGATTTTTGTAAGTTGTAGACAAACCGTTCTAAGTATTCCTCTAAGGTTTCATCCTCTTGTTGGCTCATTCTAACGATATCATCTTTAGAATCTTTGGATCTACAGTAAGGTTGATATTTCCTTAGAAATATTCTTCTCATGCCATCCCAATCAACTATAGCATGCTCACCAAGCCTCATGAACCATCTTAAGGCTGATGCCTTTAATGTCACTGGGAAGAGTCTAAGCCTATGGGCATCATCTGTATAGCCATATGTTCGACATAGAATGTCAAACTCGAACAAGAATGAGTCTGGATCTTCTGAAGCCATACCATAAAAGTTTGGTAGCACGGATGGAGGTATGTTCTTCATTTTGATCTCATCATCTTCTTGTAGTTCATGTATAGGAAACTTAAAAGTTGACTCTTCTTCGTCTCTATGTCCTTGATTTGGTACTGATCCATCTCATTCCTCAGCCATTCTAATAGGTTTCTCTGTGTCATTGTCACTTGTTTTAAAGAGGAGATTAAAGAAAGATTGTTTGGTCACTGTGCTACTTTCTCCTTGTGTGGAAGACCTAGGAAAGTACTTCTTCTGTGATTTATGTGTTAATAAAGTTTGCCTTTCGATGAGAGTAAGTCTCTGTCCTGACTTTTGTTTATCCTCTAATGCTTGTATGATGACTTCCTCAGCTGGTGTTGAATTCCCTAAAGAGTCTGCTCCTGATGATGATGGGTTAGTTTTTGAATGGTGGGGGGTTTTTATGAATCTACCCTGACTATCTCTAAATATAGGCATAAATGAACATGATTTCTAACTGTGTTTTTGCTTATTTTTGTTTATTGAAATTTTTTCTTTTTAAATCCTTTAAGTACGCCTCCCCGGCAACGGCGCCAAAATGTAGTGTCTTGTCTAGGGTGCTAGACTAGGCTATATTTATTATCGACCAGGATGCGTAGACTTAGAGGCATGCGTCTAAAGTATATAGACATAAAGGATTATTAGCTAAGTGGTTATGATGGTAGGTCACAGGACTTCTTTACGGAAGATTGAGGTATGTTACCTATCACCCAAACACTTAGGTCACTCAGTTAATCTACCTAATTACAACATTGTCATTCAATTCATTTACCAAATTAAAACACTGTGTATCACTACAAACCAAGATTTCAATCTCCTTACAGAGACATTATGCATAAAACCCTTGTTCAGCAAATACTCAACATTCACTAATATTCATGCAAGATAAAAACATAAAGAAATCATAAGCATACTTTGAAATGATAACAGAGTTCATGAAATTGCTTTAAAAGACAACAAAGGATCGAATCCCTTACAGGATACAATTCACGATCTCAGTGATGAATTGTTCAAGCACTATCATAAACATAAACCATACACATTCTATTGAAATAAACAACCAATTCTAATTACTGTGCATATCATTTAATACCCTAAGTTGCGAATGAAAAGGAAATGAAAGTATACCAAGTTAATGCAGGGCCCGTCCGCGTTCCAGAGGTATACTGGACTGTGATCAACCGATTATCAAATCAACGCAACAAGGAAAAGATCGTGACTGAAACTATGTCTTTGATATTAAGTTCAAACTCTATTTTCAAACGATACAATGATAACCAACTATTGACTACTCAGAACTGTGTTTACATATGTTTTTACAACCCTTACATTTCGAAAACGAATGTACATTCATGATGTGGCTGTTGCCGCTTTTATCATGTCGTGATTTTTAAAATGTTTCTATCCTAAACTGATTTCAAAAAGGAAAAAAACTAAATCAATTTAGAATGCTTTGTTGTTGCTGCCTTTGTCGCCAACATGCTATACTTTGACCTTCGTTGACCGCTCATGTAGGAGGGTCGATTCTGCTGTAGGATAGGTATTCATCCATGCTTGGACATTCTACTTTTCATCCCTACCCTTCGCTCTAGCCTAGCTGTCATGCCACATGTCAAACAATGAACCAATTACAGGATGTTGGAACTTCCTGTAGCCATTTTACCAAAAATTCCTAATTCGTTAACATAAAAATCCTAAATCAATTTTAATGCATTTTAATAACTATAGGACTATTAACTAGTCAATTTTCAAGGGATCTAAGAGATATATGATGGAAAGAAGTAGGGAAATGATATGTTTTAGGAGGAAAAAGGAGGTCATGGGATGGTACCAACATAGACTCAACATACATAGTTGTAGGGGCCCGTGCACTCAACTGCGGACTTGCCAAGGTCTCCGCACATTCAGCTGCAAGAGCCTTCCCCTTTGCCCAAAACACAGAATGATCTACAATTACAGGCTCAAAGTTATTTCATCCCTCCATTACTTATCTAATTGATTTCCTTAGACTCGCTAAGACACCCTTTTATATACTCTTTTCTATTACAATACCATGGTCCACAAACCATGGGCAGATCTCAAAACAATACCAAAATATAAGGCATTTTGGCCTTCCTAAAACCCCTTGACTCCTATTTGACCTGCGCTACTCATGCTCCACTCCTCAAAATGCGGAGACTTACAATATTTTAATAAAATTGACCCAGGGGACCCTGTCCCAACAAGAAGTTGTTTCTGCAACCAACCATCTTGGTATTTTACTTGTAATATATATGCCTCTATTTTAAGTTTGAAAATTATATGAAATAGTAGAATAGTGGCAAGATTAGGTTTGTGTCTGCATTCAAAAGAGGTTGGTGCCTCTTGGAAAGTTGGTGCTTGCTAACCAAAGGGGTTAGGTGCCTCCTGTGAGTGCGTGCTCACAAACAAATAGATGTAATTAAATAGATTCTTAATTTACATCATAAACAAACAACAATTTGATGGTCTTTTCCCTCTGGGTTTCCACATGAAAACACTATGTCAAATGTGTGTGTTGTTCATGTGATTGGTTGTATGAACATGAATGTTTGTTGGATAGTAGATCCCCGCGTAATGGTTTTGGGGCCTAAAGCCCACAATTTTGGGTAATGGTATTGTAAAAGCTCTGCGAAGTGCACAGAACATGAATTGTAAGGAGTCAGGTCAAAGGGTTGTCTGCCCGTGAATAATGTAATGAAATAGAGAAGGTGTTAGCTTGCCCATGGTCCGTGGACCATGGGAATGTATAAATAGAGCAAGGCTCTAAGTGTAGAAGACAACTTTTAGTTTTTGGAAAAACCTTTGTTGGATCTAAAGTGTATGGATGCGATAGTTACTCTGGGTCTGTAAGCCCGAGTCATGGGTTGTATTAGTAGAAGAGGAGGCTCTGCAGCTATGTGTGCAAAGGCCTAGTAGAGTCTGTAGCTGTGTGCGTGGACCCCTACAATTGAGTGCGGAAGGTGGATTGGGATTGTATTGGAACATAAAGTTAATAGAAGCTAAGTTGGTTCTGGAATATTGTGCCTCTTTTCATAGATCTGTTGTTTAAGCTTCTGGTATCTATTGATGCATTTCTTTATAAGTTTACGGTTGCGCATACTGAATAATTGATAAAGATTAAAGGGCCCACGAAATTAAGTCAAATCTATAATAATAACACAGTAAAGCTAGAGGATCTAGGTAGCGCCCCTTCACGTTCTGTATAGAGTTACCCGAAGTTCAGACAGCTGCGCAGAGCTGCATTAGCGTGCTTGAGTGGTTAGCAACCATTCTAGATCTCATCAAGACATCCCTAGGGTGCGGAAACCTGGTTCCAACACACTCCCATACTACCTCGGGTGAGACTTCAATCTGCGCCACGTGGACTATTGCCGAAAGGGCTGGTAGTTTCAGGATTTGTTTAGCTAAACCACTTCTGAACCTGGGTCAGGCCCCATCAAGCCAAAAATGTTTAACCTTGTTGCTCACTTCCTTTATGAATGAATTCTCTCACAAGTAACATATTATAAAAAGAGGATTGTAAGCTTATTAGAAAAAGAATATAGAATCTCATGGTTACTGATTCAACTCCCCCCTCCCCCCCCAATAATTCAGGGAAACATCCACGTGGCAATAATAATCGGCATACATTATCATTGGCTGTTGTGAAATTTACGACAACCAAATCACGGACATACATTATCCAACCATTCAACCCACTCTCCATTCACTTTTATGTGTTCTTATTGCCTCTACATGCTTACATGGATAAAAATAGCAAGCTACCAGATTTTCAAGCACTTAGATAAGAAGTTTTTTACATAAAAGAAAAATAGTTATTTTTAAATGTTTTTCCCAAAAACATAGATTAGGAAAAACAACCCAAACCAAAAACCAATTTCAGTTATTATCCCAAGAATATAGGGAAATAGTTGGCAACTTCTAACAATACTCTCCATAATATCGACCCTAAATAAAAATATAAGGAAAACACATTTCACATATAAATTTTTTAACTTTATAAAATAAATCTAATTCATATTAAAATGTGTTCCTTATTATTATTATTATTATGATTATTATGTTTATTATGTTTAAAGCTTTTATTTAGAATTTGGGGAAACAATTTTAGGTTAAGTCACACTTTTTTATTATTGTTATCTATTTTTGAATGTATAAATAGATCTAATTCTTTGAAAAAAATTACAATATTTAGATTCTGAACATGATTCAAATAAATTTCTGTTGAATTGATCTAAGAAATACACCCAAGAAACCTCTAAATCATTGAACAAGTATACCCAACTTCACTAATAATAACATGCATTTTTAATCATTGTGTCAAAAGGCACTCTACAACCCATTACTACAATGGAGAGTTTGTCAAATAAAGTTTTATTTTAAAATAATAAAATAATATGTATATTACAAATTAAAAATAATAACAGAAAATTAATGTTGGCTAACATTATTTTTATTTGTTTATACTCTTTTTTAATTTGTTAATGTATATGTTATTTTAAAATGTAAGCTATATTTCAAATTCCACATTATAAAGCAACATCTAAAATATTTCAATTTCCACCATAATTTTACATCAACTTTTTATAAAAAAAAAAAATAATAGAAAGTAAAAAAACATTTAATATAATTTAAAGACATATAATTTCTTCACTACTTATAATTCATTTTATGTCTATATATTCATAACAAAATTATTTATAAAGTTGATATAACATTTAAAAAACATTAACAACAAAAAAATTAACCTGAGTTTAAAATCAAATATCTCAATGAAATTTGAAGAAGTGATTTGTAATAAAGCAAAACAAAAAAAACACTCAATGAATAAATATTGTGATAACCAGGTATAAATGAAACGGAAATAATAATAATTATTTCAATATATAAATGAAAAGGAAATAATAATAATAATAATAAATAGCTAAAACTTTTTTAACCATATTATAACGAAACTGCGATAGATTTAAATTGTGAGAACATGTTATTAGTAATATTAGAATTAAAACTTCAGAGATTTCCGACCAAATTGAAATTAAAATTATTAAACCCATTATTTGTAATGGGAAGGAGAATTTTCAATCATAATGCGGCAGCCCGCCAGCCTTCTGAGAATGGCGGCCGCCAGCCGCCTCTCGGCGCAGGCAGAATGGGAGAATCACATTCGGAAGTGATTTTTATCGAAAGATTTTTAAATACTAAATCAATCTCAACATTCAGCTCACCAAGCAATTTCCGTCAAAGTAAAAGGACGGATGAAATTGAAAGGAGAAATGTAGAAAAAGGAGAAGAAAATAGAGTGCGCCGCCGGATATTTCCACGTGAACGGAAGCAAACGGACCTTTCAACTCGGAATTGTTACATGCAAGACTCATGGGTATCATATTCCCAATTCAGAGATGCTTCTGTCCCGCTGACAATACGGTAGTGCTCCATTCTGTACCTTTGAGAAAACATATGCATGTGTACTCACAATTTATCAGCTTCCATTTATTTATTTTTTTAAATAAATTTTCTTTCTTATTGACTTTCAAGTGTTATAAAAAGTATTATATTTCTGTATTTTTATTTTTTATTAATATAATTTTGGGTAAAATTGGGAGATTTAATTATTTAAAAATTGTAAAATTGAAATTGTACATTTTTATTAGATAACAAAATAAAAAAATTAATGTAGTGTAAATTGTTTTAATTATGACCTGGTTGGATAGAAAGATCCAGGAATTCATGACGCAAGAAAACAAGAATCTACGATTGACGAAAAAAAGTGGTTGGACAGATCCCTATACACAAAAATACACAAAATATTCTTTTGTTCTTTCTTAGTTGAATTATACGAGTGGATCGTTAATTTGGTAGATGACCAAGGAAGGTGGATGCTTGACAAGCAGATTGTTTGGATACCAGAGCTAGTAAGGAGGTTGGAAGCTTCTGAAGATAAGATCACGCGCGCTATTGATCATTGGCTCGACCACATCATAGGAGGATTTTTGACAGAATTCGTAGTTGATATCTCTGTAAGTTACAACGAAGCACAATGCTACTTCTTTAAAGGACCGTGAGGTAATTATTTAAAATTGTTGAATATTTGGATTAAGATGCTCGTGTGAACAACGGGTTATGCGGTTATCTTGATGTTTGGAGCTACGCAAAATGGAAAACCTTTCAGGGACAGAGGAAGAAATGGTCTTGAGTATAGCCATCGAACCTCCTTTAAGTGTCGACGAAGGAGCACAACGGACTTCTCTCTTGAGCGCTAGTTAGTTGATAAGACAAGGGTTCCCGTGAATACCTACACCACCTCCACCCTCATCCCATCCATCTACGTCGCCTCCATACTCGCCTCCACTACTCACCCCATCACCCACACCACCGCCACCTCCACTGTCGAATATGGCGAACTCCATAAAACTACATGTATTCATGGTTCGTCATAAAGGCTATATGGGAAGCTCACGACGTCACAAATGATCACATGAAGAAGGTGACATTGGTTAGTGCTTTGCAGGATCATGCGCCAACTTGGTAGATCAAGTAATCTAATGATAGCTAGGGAGCTATGCTAGCAAAGATCCAAATCGCGCTAAATAAATAATCTAGTAGGCCTAAGTTTGAAGCGCAGTCGATTGTGGGATTCAAGGAAATCACGATGAAACCATGTGAGACCCCTTGGGAGTTGGATCATAGATTGAAGTGTAAAATCTGTGAAGCTAATATTAATTTAACGGATAGATATCACTGCGAATGGTTTGTGGCTTCACTCCTGCCTCACCTAAAAGTTGCATTGTCACAACAGAAGATTACGACTCATGCAGAAGCCTTGGAGATTGCAAAGAGACTGCATGAAACGCCAATGCAAGATCTAAATCTGGGGGTTCAGTAGATTCATGTGTAGCTGCAAAACCTTTGTCTCGAGATGCAAAGTCTGAAGCAGAACAGAATAGCTCGGCCAGAGGCATGCGAAGAAGTTTGGTGCATAAATGCAAGGTTCAAGGGCATGACAAGGATCACTGCTTAGTCTTCACAAACTATGTTGTAGTAGGAGGACCAATGCCTCTACAACCGGAAGTCGTGGTAGGGCCAAGTGCAGGGCCCATGCTATGGTGTGCTATATGTCAGGTAGCTGTGAACCATATGATGGATAATTTCCATTTGTTGTAGAAATTCGTGCAGACATCGAAACAACTCTTTTGCAATTTCTGTTAATTAGTATGCCATGACGAGTGCAATTGTCGAAGTTACGAATTTTTGATGGACGGGACACTTGCATACAGGGTACAAATAGAAACATAGCCTCCAGACCAAGGCGTTGGGGGAACGCGAGGTGAGTATCAGGGGCGCGGTCGAGGCCGAGGTGGAGGAGGGCCTGAGAGAGGCTGAGGGCAGTTGATCTATTACAATTGCGGAGGCCCAAGACACTATGCGAGGGATTGTCTAAATCCAACGTGATTGTCATGTCGCTACTGTACTCATTTTGACCATGCGACTAGAGATTGTCCAATATTATTGGAGAAGATTTATGAAAAGGGGGTGCAGCCTCCGCAGAACCTCCAGATGATAAGGGATGAGCCCCGCAAGGAAGACCCTAAGGTAAACATTATGTTGCAAAGCGGAACTACAACCGGGGAGGATAAAGGCAAGCGGCCTATGGAAGGTGAATGGGTCCGCAAAGCACCAGAAAATGAGACTAGGTTTGATCTGGATCGTGCAAAAGAAACATTTATGGAAACAAAGAAAAGCTTCACTGAGGCCTCTACCTCATGAAGTCGAGAGAAATCAGTTGAAGAAATGGACCCATCCATGATTATCACATTCTTGGAGACCTACATGAAGTTGCTCCATGACAGTAAGGTTGTGTTGAAGCCCCGAAAATCGGGTCTACAACAAGGAGGATACCCACCCAATCTGGACCTTGGTTAGCAGCTCCTTTTCCATTTGGTATAGTGGGTCTGACTGGGGATATGGGACCAGTTTCCCAATTTATGTGTGTGTGTGTTGAGAATTGATATTTCCTTTCTAAAAGTTCCTAAGTGAAATGCTTTATTTCATTTACTTATTCACTGAGTGTGACTCAGAGAGAGCCCTCTCCTGTTCTGGTAGGGCTAGCTACCAGACTGAGCGTGGTTTGTGGTTACCCTGAATTTTTCCTTCATTCAGCCTAAGGCGGATTTAGGTGCTAACATAGTGGCAACTCCACTGGGGACAAAATCAATCCCCTTGCTTCTTAATAATTCTAAGCTTCTAGATGATAAGTTTAGGATTTGATAGGATGACTAAAGTTGGTTGTGTCCTTTGATTTTTCTTAATAGCACGTTGGCTTCTAGAAGATACACCAGAGATAATCCTGATCCCGACCCTCCGCACATCTACGAAAATCCCAATTTGATTTCAAGAATTCGTCGTCAAGAAAGCTCTATATCGCCCATGTTCAAATCCCATTCATGCCTGGACATTTTTGAGTATATTGAAGAGCTAGAGTTTGATGAGCAATTTGAATTATCGTTGTTCGAAACCAAATCCGAAAGGGCAGTTGACTCTACTGTCCACAATTTCTTGTAGACTTGGAGACGGAAAGGGTTAACTAATCGATTGATAACTACATAGTAGCTCAGCTTCAAACTCCAATTGCTAACCCCTTACAAACTGTGCACACTCCTCCAACACCTCCGAGGACAAATCCGCCAAGAGTGATGGCTGCCCGTTTCGCACCTCTTGTCTTGCCTCAAGTTTTAGATGATATGCCTGCTGATTACCAAAGCAAAATCTCGTTTTTTGATGGCACCCCTAATGGCATTACTGCTCAGCAACATGTGGATATAATGGAAAACTTCTATGAACTTCATGAGATCGGCGGAGAATGTGGCAATGAGACTCTTTGTACAGACATTTGCAGGTGAAGTGAGGAAATGGTTCAGAGGTTTGCCGACTGCACGTATCACTGCCTTGGCTAACCTACAAAGACAATTTTTAAACCGTTGGGAAGTGAAAAAGAATCCCCTTCAAATTCTGGTCGAATATGAGCAAATTAAAAGAAACATTGGTGAGTCGGTCCATGACTATTGCATCAGATTCAATTCAGTTTATAACAAAATTCTAGATCATTAAGGCCACTTGTGGGACTAGCCATGGTGAAGTTCCCAGATGGTTTTGATGCTGACATGGCTTATCAATTGAGATAAAGAGAACTGGCCATAATGGAAGACATGCAGAAGATAGCGGTCAGCGTTGAAGCAAATCTGTTGACCAAGAGAGCTAGAGCAAAGGCAGAGAAGAAGGTCACTGCAAAGGAAGAATCTTCCTCGGTAGATCAGCTACTTCGGGAGGTAGAGCAGATGCTTGAAAGAGTGAAACTTGACAAACCGGAGCCACAAGTTAGAAATCCTAACTTTCATGGGCAACAACAACCACAATATAGAATAAGACAGAGAGATCAGTGAGCCCAAGAGCAGACTGCACAACAGCCAGTACAGACACCTTTGCAGCAAAATTTTGTGCATGGACCGGAATCAGATGAGGACGAGAATGTGATAGGTGAAGAAAATCACCTCTTTACTCCTGAAGATTTTCCTATTTATCTCACTGAGGATGAAGAGTATGCAGAGAGTTCATCTATACACAAAGACATAGATTTCATTCTAGCAAATGACACCGTCTTATAGGAAGAATCTGATGAATACCAAAGAGGCTATATGAATGCTTTGTCTACCCAACAGCACTGATATTCACTTAGAAACAGAGATGTTCTGGTCAAACCAATTGAGAAAAGGAAGGATGTTGAAGCATCAAAGAATGATTCATCAGTTGCACAAAGGAAAGGAAAAGAGGCGGTTGATCCGGAGAGCAGCAAATCACCATCAACAGAACAATCACATCAGCAAGTTGCATCGAAAGAAAAGGAAAGGAAATAAATCCCAGTCAAAGAAGTAGAGAATATTCCCGCTTTCAATTTAGAGAATGAGATTTCTAAATTGAAGGTATCCATCCCCTTGACTGAAATAATGAAGAACAACAGTTATAGAGGACAAGTATCTAAAATTTTGAATTTGGACCCAATGTCCGACATGGTGAATGTCGAAGATGATCAACCTGAAATGATTTTTGGGCCAACATCGAATGGTGAGTCTCCTGATAGTGATGTACCACCATTTTATATCAGTTTAAGATTGCATGATTTTGTGTTACATAACGCCATGTTTGATTCCAGAACTTCTCACAATCTCATGCCCAAGGCAATCATGGATAAGCTTGGTCTGGACATCACCCAGCAATATCATGATCTCTATTCGTTTGATTCCAGCAAAGTAAGATGTATAGGTCTCATCAAAGACTTGGTTGTGAGTTTGGACCAGCTCCCAATGAAGAATGTTTTGATGGATGTTGTTGTAGTAGATATTCCTCCAAGGTTTGGCATGCTTCTTTCCAGGTCTTAGGTAGCGAAACTGAAAGGGACACTACAGCTAGATTTTTCCTATGCAATGATTCCGGTGTTTGGACAAATGAGGAAATTGTATCAGGGACAAAAAATGAAGTACATGATTGCAAGCAAGGAGAAACCAATAAATCATCCAATTAACTATGTACATACAGATTTAGAGTCTTTTGTTTTGTATTCAGATAGTTTCAATGATATAGATAGTCAGTTAGTAGAAGCAGATGATATTCCGGAAATAACAAAAAATTTCAGAGAAGTTTTGAAGAAAGAAGAACAAGGACAGCAGAACACCATTGGGCAATTAGATGAAAATAATGGACAGCAAGCAAACAAGGCACAAAAAATAGATTTTCAGCACTTGCAAGAGGAGGAAGAAGGTTTGTGGACCATGGATTTCGATGGAGCAGGGGAAATGATGGCGCTGGAATTGGAATTTGGGTATGCAGTCCTTTCTCTGCCCCAAACAAAGTCCCTAGTAACGTGAGGGTATGTGTCACACAGAATGAGTCTATTTTGCGGACAAGCTCGACCTTCCTAGTATCTAAAGATATCTAGTGACAAGCAAGCCAATCAAAAACTATCTTTCTCTAAATATGCAATTAAAAACATAGGCAAACAAGTGTTTTTGGCCTACCTTGGGTCCAATGCAAGTTTGTGGAAGCCTAGCTCCTTTGGTCCAAATGAGCTCCCTTGTAGCAAGTCTGCAAACACAAACAAGCAAACAAATTAAATAGCACCTGAAATGCCAATGTCATAAAGCATATCCATCATAATGATTAAGGAATTTATGAAACAAACCACATAAGACAATTTGTTGAGAAAAATGAATCTGATTGTATTAATTCAAATCAAAGAAGAACTTTACAACCTGTGCCTTGATGTTATACAAGCTCCTCCCAGGGTCCAACGAGAAGTCTCCTCTACTTTGAAAAGTTTCACTCACTTCCCAATGAAGCCAAAAGGTATGTGATCTCTCCTCTCAAGCTTAACTACGAAGTCTCAATTCCATCAACATTTACCCTTAAAAATGTTCAGCTTCTAACCTCTCCAGCAACCAGACCAATGCCTTAATTTATAGTGCAATGGAGGGAAGTTACTAGGTCCTCCTTCAAAAGGATAAAGTCGTCCTTCAAAGGGATAGCTCCTCTTATCAAGGGATTAGTTCCTTCTCTTTTGGGATGCATGAACCATCTTGGAACGAACAATCCACGTCAAAATTCCTTCTAGAATCATCTAGAATTAACCCAAAGTGAGTTTTTTAGAATAAATTTGCGCCTTTTTTACTTTCACAGGGGTAGGCACCCACCTCTTTACAGACAGAGCGTGTAGATACGCAGGTAACATGAACAAAGGGTGCGGGCCCACAGGTAAAAGTGAGAGAAGTGCAGAAACAAAGCTTTATTGATTTTTTAATGTCTTTCTCTCATTTTCAAAGCTTGACATGAAGAGCTGAGGTCTGAGACTTGCTTAGGAAGACAGTATAAGTGATGATAGACCCATACTGACTGCAAATAGTCATGGTGACGAT